>CM053563.1:15232009-15258823 GCA_028646485.1 Cryptoprocta ferox
GGGGGGGGAAGGGGAAGGGGGAAAGGTAATGGGGGGTGATGGTCTTGGTGGAGGTCACTTGTGGGAAAGAGCACTGGGTGTTATATGGAAACCAACCTGACAATAAACTATAAAGTTTAAAGAAAAAAATAAAAGTTGTTAAGAGACTAAATCCTATGAGTTCTCATCATGAGAATGTTTTCCTTTTCTTCTTTTCTTTTTATTGTATCTATATAAGAAAATGAATGTTTGCTGAACCTATTGTGGTAATCATTTCACAACATATGTAAATCAAACCATCATGCTGTATGCCTTTAACTTATACAGTGATGTATGTCAATTTTTTTCAATAAAACTTTTTCACGTGAAAAAAATAATTTTCAACAGGAATAGCCATGACCATTCAATGGGAAAAAGTACAGTCTTTTTATTAAACAGTATTGGGAAAACTGGATATCCATATGCAAAAGAATGAAGTTGGACCCCTACCTAATACCATATATAAAAATGAACTCAAAATGTATCATAGATCCAAATGTAAGAACTAAAACTATAAAACATTTAGAAGAAACAGGAAAATTTTTCACAATATTGGATTTAATTAATTAATTTAATGATTTATTGGATACGACAAAGAAAGCACAGGCAACAAAAGAAAAAACATATATTGTAGACTTTATCAAAATTAAAAAACTTCTGTGCATCAAAGGACACTATTCAGAGTAAAAAGGGAATCCATGGACTGGGAACAAATATCTGTAAATCATGTATCTAAAAAGGGATTGACACTTACAATATATGAAAAACTCCTACTACGTAGTAACGAAGAACAATCTGATTTAAAAATGAGCAAAAGACATACGTCCAAAGATATTCAAATGGACAATAAGCACATAAAAAGATCCCCCCAATATCACCAATTGTTAGGAAAATGCACATCAAAACCATAGTGAGGGGGCACCTGGGTGGCTCAGCTGGTTAAGCCTGAGTTCCCCTCAGGTCATGATCTCACAGTAGAGTTTGAATCCTGAGTCAGGCTCTCTCTACAGCTCAGAGCCTGGAGCCTGCTTCTGATTCTCTGTCTCCCTCCCTCTCTCTCTGCCTCTCCCCTACTTGTGTTCTCTCTCTCTCAAAAAATAAACACTAACAACAACAACAAACCACTGCAATGAGGGGTGACTGGATGGCCTAGTCACAAGAGCATGGGGATCTTGATCTTAGACTCTTGATCTCAGGGTCGTGAGTTTGAGCCCCACACTGGGTGTAGACACAGCTAAAAAATGAATAAATAAAAATTAATAAACTTAAAAAAACCCCACCACGATGAGATAACACCTAACACTCATTAGGATAGCTATCATAAAAAATATTTTAAAATACAAATATATATGTGATTATATAACAAGTGTTGTCAAGGATGTAGAGAAATTGGAATTCTGTGTATTGCTGGTGGGAATGTAAAATGGTACAGGGCCTATGGAAAATGGTATGCTGATTCCTCAAAAAATGAAACATAAAATTACTATGTGACCCAACAATTCCACTTCTGGATATATATACTCTAAAGAAGAGAAAGCAGGGATGTGAACAGATATTTGTCAACCCATGTTTATAGCACTATTATTCACAATAGGCAAAAGGTGGAAGCAACCCAGGCATCCACTGATACATGAATGATAGATAACATGTGCTATATATGCGCCATGAATATTTATTATTCAGCCTTAAAAAGAAAGTCTGACACATGCTACAACATGGATGAATCATGAACACATGTATGCTAAGTGAAATGAGCCAGTCACAAAAGGACAAATACTGTATGACTTCACTTATACAAGGTACCTAGAATACAGCAGTCTAATTTGCAGAGACAGAAAGCAGAATGATGGTTTCCAGGGGCTAGAGAAAGAAGGAATGGGAGTTACTGTTTAATGAGTGCAGAGTTTCAGTTTTGGAAGATGAAAAAAGTTGTGGATATGGATGGTGGTGATGGCTGCACAACAGTGTAAATGTACTTAATGTCACTGAATGGTACACTTAAAAATACTTAAAGTGTAAATTTCATGTATGTTTAAATTTTCTGCATATTTTATTTTTATTTACTTATTTTTAATTTTTATTTTAGAGAGAGAGAGAGCATGATGGAAAGGGGAAGAAGAAGGAGGGTGAGAGAGAGAATCTTGAGCAGGCTCCATACCCAGCACAAAGCCTGACATAGGGCTTGATCCCACAATCCTGAGATCATGACCTGAGCTGAAATCAAGAGTCAGACGCTCAACTGACTGAGCCACTCAGGCACCATTGTATATTTTAATGTATATTTAAACATAAAAAATCCCCAACAAACTAATGAAAATGGTTACCTACAATGAGTGAGTGAAGAATGGTGTGGAAAGAACAAGGGGTAATGGGATTGGGAGAGAAGGAATTGTGGAGGAGTGACTGAATAGATCTTTTGTCTAATTATGGCTTTTAGAACCATGGTAATGTTTCATGAACTCAAAAAAATAATTATAATCAACCAGCATGTATGTGTGTGTGTAAATCCAAAATAAAATACAAATAGTAATAAACGAACCTTTCTATGTTACAAATGAGTAACATTAGCATACAGAAAGGTGTAGGGAAAGCTGTCCTTTCACTATATACTGTAAGACTAAAAATAAAAAGAGGTATATGAGGTATGGGAGTGTAAGTTAGCAATTTTTTTAATGTTTTATTTATTTTTGAGCGAGCGAGCGAGAGAGAGAGAGAGAGAGCACAAGCAGGCCAGGGGCAGAGAGAGGGGGAAGAGAGGATCCAAAGCAGACTCCATGCTGATAGGAGAGAGCCCCACATGGGGCTCAAACTCATGAACTATGAAATCATGACCTGAGCTGAAATCAAGAATAGGATGCTAAAGCAACTGAGCTGCTCAGTCACCCCTCTAAATATGATTTTCTTAAAAAAATTGTTCTTAATGTTTATTTTGGGGAGACAGAGAGACAGAGTGTAAGCAGGGTAGGGGCAGAGAGACAGGGAGACACAGAATCTGAAGCAGGCTCCAGGCTCCGAGCTGTCAGCACAGAGCCCGACATGGGGCTTGAACCCATGAAGTGTGGGATCATGACCTGGGCCAGAGTCGGACGCTTAATTGGCTGAGCCACTCAGGTGCCCAATATGATTTTCTAAGGAAAGGAGCCAGTGTTCTCTGGGAAATGTGCATGTTCCAGAACTGGGGCTGGGAAAGTGTAAGCAGAAAGAGTTAGGAGTCCCTGGGGAAAAAGAGACAGACATATCATTTTTGCTATAAGAAAAGTCATTTCAGCCCCTCACCATCTTGTGAAAGTAAGTAAGAAAAGCCACTATCAGGCAAGGAGATAACCTAATCACACCAGGGACAACAAATTGGCTGGTAAAATTCACATTGCTTATTCAAAAGTGAAGACTAACTTGATATACATTCTTGGGTTATATTCTCAGGATTTAAACCCCTTTGAGAACTCAGATACCAGACCAACTGAGCCAATTGATGATGCTGTCCTTTGCCTGCAAAGTCATGACTTTGACCTGGACTCTTTTTTTTTTTTTTTAATGTTTATTTATTTTTCAGAGAGAGAGAGAAAGAGACAGAGAGAGAGACAGAGTGAGAGCACGGGAGGACCAGAGAGGGAGACACAGAATCCAAAGCAGGCTCTTAGCTGTCAGCACAGAGCCTAATGTGGGGCTCGAACTCACAAACTGGGAGATCATGACCAGAGCCAATCAGATGCTCAACTGACTAAGCCACCCAAGTGCCCCTGACTCAGTCATTTTAAGATGACTTTTACCCCAATTCTATGCTGTATTCCCCATTGTACAAGCTCCTTCACTAATATGTATGAACCCTTAGCATGAAACTTCCCCAATTCCGTTGTTCAGGGAGACACTGCTTTGGGGAAGATCCCTGGTGTTCTCCTTTATTTAGTAGAAGTAAAACTTCCTTTTCCTATATTTCAGCTGGTTGTATCTTTTGGCTTGACACCCACCAAGAGGTAAACCCAGTTTCAGGTAACAAAATATCAGCTTGGAACACCTTGTAGTGCCAGAAAATATGGTAGTACAAAAAATAATAAAGGGAACACATTGAAAGGACACACTAATAAGTCAACTTGAAGGAGCCAAATCTGGGGTAATTTAAGCAATAAAAAAGTGATAGTAATGAACTGCAACCTACAGAATAAAAAAAAATCCAATCGATACTTACATAAATAATTTAGTAAATAAATAAGTGGGGGAGAAGGAATATCTCCTTCTGAGAGTAGGATTCTATTCAGCAAATGTAGAAGGATGGAAATTTGGGGGGTACCTGGGTGGGTCAGTCGGTTAAGCATCTGACTTAAGCATCACAACTCAGGGTTGTGGGTTTGAGTCCCCAGTCAGGCTCTGTGCTGACAGCTAGCTCAGAGCCTGGAGCCTGCCTCAGATTCTGTGTCTCCCTCTCTCTCTACCCCACCCCCGCTCAGGCTCGGTCTTTCTCTCTGTCTTGTCTCTCAAAAATAAATGAACATTAAAAAAATTTTTTTAATCACCATTTGGCAAATAGCTGGTAATGACATTTTCAGGGAAAAATTATCAATGAATGTTAAGATTTGCAGGTGGAAGTAGGATGAGGCTTAAGGTATTTCTCAAGACATATTAATTATAATGGGAAAAATGGCAACTTTGCAGGGGAGAAATCAGACGGAAACCGCTTTCACCAACTGATTAAAGTTACCACTAGTAATGAGGCAAATTGACTTCTTAGGTCTCACAATAGGATGTCTTGAGAAGAACACATCACTTTTGTGGTATGCTTGTCCCAAAAGCATACTCTGAATTTAATTACCAGGAAACATCTAACAACCTCAAATTGGGTAATATTCTTCACTGCAGAATTTATAAAATAAATGACCAGTACCTTTTAAAAGTGTCAAGGTCAATTAAGACAAATAAAGACTGAGGAACTGTGCCAGAACAAAGACTAAGAAGACTCAGCAACTAGCTGTAACATATGATCCGGAATTGGATCCTTGTGCAGAAAAAGGACACAAATTTGAATAAAGTTTGTAGATTAGTTAGTAGTAGTGTATCAATGTTAATCTCCTGGTTTTGATCATGTACTGTGATTATGTAAAATGGTAATGATGTAGAGAACAAGGGCAAAAGAAATGTAGATAAAATTAAATTTCCTTATAACTTGTGGCCCATTGACAAATACTTGAGGTGGGTGAGTACAACATTCCTCCAGGAAACTCCTCATCTTAATGTTAATGCCTTGCTGAAGAGAAAAACCGCATTAGCTTGACAATAGTCAGGCCTCCAGGATCCTGTAAGTCTTAACATATGAAAATCCTTGTGCTCCTCACAATCTCTGTGCAGCCCTTTCTACCCATGGGTCCTATCTCTGCTATATATAATAAAACCACCATTTTGCACTTCATGTTTCAAGAATTCTTTCTTGGAATGCTTGGGTGGCCCAGTCAGTTAAGTGTCTGACTTCAGCTCATGTCATTATCTCATGGTTCGTCGGTTTGAATCCCATATCGTGGTCTGTGCTGACAGCTCAGAGCCTGAAGCCTGCTTCAGATTCTGGATTCTGTGCCTCCCTCTCTCTCTCTGCCCCTCCTGCACTCATGCTTGATCTCTCTCTCCCTCTCTCTGAAAAATAAATGGATATTAAAAAAAAATTTTTTTTTAATTCTTTCTTGACCATTCTCTCACAAACCTCCTTCAAATGGAGAAGTAGGGTAAGAGTATATGGGAATTCTATTCTTGCAACAGTTTTAAGTCTAAAACTAATTCAAAATGAAAAGTTAAAAAAATGTTTCATGAACATTAGGTGTGCAGGGAACAGGGGGTATATGAACCTTTCAGTTCACTTCGAGGGCTCCCAATAATTTACTCCAATAGCAAATATTGGAGACCAGGTCACTTTGGGGGAGGAGGAGTTAGGCAAGAAGTTTCAGAAGAAAAGCAAAGCATGTCATGAAAAACAAGAAGGGTCCCAGGGAAAGAAGAAAAGCTAATGCACCTTGAACTTAGCTTTTGTATGTTCAATAGCAGTTTTTTCCTTTTCCTCTCAATATCTCTCTTGGAGAAGACTTAACAAAAAAGGAATAATGAATAAGCAGGACATTTTGACCTCCACACAGGAAGACAGAAGTCAGATAAGACTGGATACCATGTCCAATACCAGTGTCACAGGGAGAGGCTGAGGCAGTCACTGTCCAGGGCCACAATCTGTTCTAACCTCACAGGTTCTGCAAGGGTCAGAACACTGGAGTTACAGGCACCTCATACCAGCACATCTGGTGCTACACAAATGGTGTCACACAAACACACATCCATTCTTGAAACATACCAGGACACAACCACACAATCACAGACACCTCCATGCCCTTATACACAGTCACAATCTCACACCCACTAAAAAGACATACACAGGCACACAATCTACTAACCACCATGACACACACAGTCACTCTCATATAGTCACAGCTTGCCCACCCCAATACTCACAAATGTCCCACACAATCACATACCCCTGAGGGGATACACATAATCACTGGCGCTCTGGCCCAACCAACAACTAGTCATAACTGAAAATTCACTCTGGAGACACAGTCACATTCACACAGGCAAAGACACGTTACACTTAAACACACACCACCACACACTGCCACCGTTTCACAGACACATTCCAAGGGACACAAGAGGGATACACACACGCAGTGTCATCACACAGTCACAGACACACAATTACACAAACTACCACACGTGGCTACAATATCATGCAGCCAAAACCATACGCCCACCTTGGAGACATATAATCATAACCGCACAGACGCCCTGACCTGTCTCACAGTCACAACCACACTCACACTCCCCAAGAACAAGGCGTACAACCCCACATACACAACAGGGACACAAGCAGTTATCACCTCCACAGTGGCAAGGACCCCACACCCCAACAGACAGTATCACACATGGTTACACAAACACAACCAGACTTACACCCTGGAGACAGGCAGCCACAACCACACACTCACAGTCACCCAACCTGGGTCACGCAGCCACAAAGACTCATTCTCAGTCAGGAATCCTCAACCCGCTCCAGCCAGCGCGCATAGACCAGAGGCTCTGGACACGCCCCGTCCCCGCCCCGGACTCCCAGACCCCTCACCTTCTGCCTCCCCTTGGTCGCGTCCGGGTCCCAGCGGAGCTAAAGATCTCGCCACGGCGTCAAGAAAAACGTAACGTCGGCCGCTTTGGACTCTGGGAAACGTAGTCCATAGCCAGACCAGGCACATGCAAGATGGTGTCCTCGTACCTCAGGGCCTGAGTTTGGCCCGTTTGACACTGCGCCCTCGGGGCTTCAAAAGCGGACTCCCTACTTCAAACTTCCCACCAGGCTTTAACTGATTTTTTTCCAAAGCGGGACTACTCACTCCGCGAGCCTCATAATCACAGGAAGAGGCAGCCAAGTTCGTGTAGAACAGAGTGCTGACCAGCAAAGCCTTAAGGGAAATGTAGTTCAAGGCCGGAAAAGCGGCTTTGCTCTTGACAGAAGGTAATCAGATACCAGCCTGGGCCTGGCCACGGTGACCGTGCGGGCCGCGTCGCGGAGACTTCTGGGAGCTCTCGCCCGCCCTCGGAGTGCGCAGGCGCAGCGCGCCGAGTGGACATTTTGGTCTTTGTCCGCGGGTCAGTCCGGCCCCTGGGTCCACGTGGCGCGAAAGTAGGAGGTGGGATGTGGGCGTCTTGGGCCGGTCGGGTCGGGAAGGTAGAAGGGGAGGATTTGGAATGTATTGGGGGCGCGGCGCGGGGATGGGGAGTGGGTTTAAGAGCTTCTGGCCTACATGTGGGGTGGGGGTGGGGGTCTCTGAGGAGGGTTCGAGCGTGTGTGACCCTGAGTTTGTCCGCCAAGTTTGACTGGATGTTGGGATTATTGAGAAACTGTGGGTGCAGGATTGTGTATGGCTGCATCTGAGAGGGAGATATAGGAGACCAGCTCTGAGGTAATCCTATCTGAGTCGCACTTCCCTTGTCGAAAGTGCTGGTAATAACGGTGCCATCTTCGCTGAGAATGTTGTTTATTTGTTGTTTAAAGGGGGGAAAAAAGCTGAGTGGCAAGTTAAATATGGATTTTTACATAAAAAGGCATTTACTTTTAACTGGAGTAGAATGCAGATCACCGTGATTTCTTTTTTAAGCAAACAATATTTCAAATGCACTTTTTGTTGGGGGAGCTGCAGGCGATCTCAAATCCTCTGATCTTCAGGGTATTTTAATAGGGCTGCTATTAAGTACTAGACTAATATAAATATCGACGTTACGCTTTAAGCAGCAGCGTCATATAGTACAGAAAGCCCAGAATTAGAGTTAAGGGTTTGGAGTTCTAGGTTAGGCACAGTTATCCTCATTCTTTGAAGAAAATTTAGTTGTTGCAATGTTTATCCATTAGTCTGACCTAGATTCCAAGTCTCCTAACTCCTAAATGAATCGAGGTGTTGCCAGGTCGAGTGGATTTTGTGAAGAAATAAAGACAATTCGATCTGCACAGATGCTTTTTTTAAGGAATCCCCACGGTACTCCTTAATGTACTAATAAATAATGAGAGTTAAAGTTATTGGTTACCAATTTAATATCTACAAATCAATAGTATTCAAATAGACAACAGCCAGTTACAAGACATAATAGATGAAAACTGTTTATAATAGCAATAAAAAAATTCAGAAATAATATGCAATATTAGAAAAGACTTTTAAAAAGTGCTAAAAGGCATAATATGGAATGTTATCTGATAAATACCTCATGTGTTTCAACAGGAAGACGTCCTAAAGAAGCATGTGTAGAATTAAGTTGAATTTATTAATTCAATGTAATCCTAATAATAGTATCTACTTTTTTTTGGTGGGGGTGGGAGAGAACTAGATAAGCTGATTCTGCACTTCATATGGAAAAATAAAGTAGAATAGCAAGTAAAACTCTGAAAAAGAAAAGCAGTTGGGGTGTGGGGTGGTGAGAGTCCAGTGCTAATTATAATTTTTTTTAATTCCAGTATAGTTAACATACAGTGTTATGTGTTTCAGCTGTACAATATAGCTATACAATAATTCTGTGAATTACTCAGTGCTCATCAAGATAAGTGTACTCTTAATCCCTTTCAGTTATTCCCCCTACCCACCCACCTCCCCTCTGGTAACCATCTGTTTGTTCTCTATAGTTAAGAATCTGTTTTTTGGTTTGTCTCTTTTTCCCCCTTTGTTCCCTTTGTTTTCTTTCTTAAATTCCACACATAAGTGAAATCATATGGTATTTGTCTTTTTCTGACTTACTTATTTTGCTTAGCATTATACTGTCTAGATCCATCCATCTAATGGTAATGTATTTTAAAATATAAATCCTCAGATATTAAAATCGTTTTGGTGTTCGCATGAAGCAGGCTGATGAAGGGAAATCCGGCAACATCTATAATAACTACAAATATATTTTCTTTTTCATGTGGCTGTTTCACATCTGGAAATTAATCATACAGGTGGACCTGCATTTGCTTAAAATGAAATGGGTACAAGCTTGCTCATTGCAAGCAGTGCAGTGTTTGATATAGGAAAAGATAAGCAGTGTTTGATATAGGAAAAGATAAGCCATCAGTCGGAGATTGGTTTGATAAAATTAGATCCATCTATACAATAGAATAATACACAGGTATACAAAAGACTAAGGAGGAAGCTTTCTGTATACTGACACTGAAGTAACTAAGATGCTGAACGTATGGGATGCTTCATTTGAAGTAAGGGGCAGAAATAAGAATATATATTTGTATTTGTTTCCATTAGAAAACTCAAAATATACACAAGAAACTAATAAATGGTTGTCTCCGTTTGGAGTAGTAGTACTGGGATAGGTAGGGCAAGGGTAAATACCCTTTTATGTTTGTTTTCTAGATATATGAATTTAGTATTTAAAAGTTAAAGTCTTTTTTTTTTCCCCCTTTAAAGGAGGACATAGGCCATGGAGCCAGACTGTTAATTCCTTCCTGTGCCACTTTGCACCTCGGGGTATTTAAACCTGTGCCTGTTTCTTATTTAATACTATATAGAGAAAATAATAGTATCTGATTCACAGGGTGGTTGGTTGTGCAGATTGAGGAGTTCTAAGTGCCTGGTGTGTACTAAGTACTGGATAATTGTTAAATAGCAGTATTATTATTATCTGCGAAAGAATAGTTCCTTAGAAATAGATTAGCCATTTGTACTATCTCTGGTAGGAATTTCTTAAAGATTTAGATATATAGATGTTCTTTTTTTATTTCCATGTTTATTTTATTTTTTAATTTGTTTTAATGTTTATTCATTTTTGAGAGAGAGAGAGAGAGAGACAGAGTGCAAGTGGGGGAAGAGCAAAGAGAGAGGGAACCACAGAACTGAAGCAGGCTCCAGATTCTGAGCTGTCAGCACCGAACCCATCGCAGGGCCCAAACCCATGAGCCATGAGATGGTGACCTGAGCCAAAGTCTGACGCTCAACCAGCTGAGCTACCCCAGGGCCCCTTATTTTTTGAGTGTTTATTTTTGAGAGCAAGAGTGCATGCCACAGAGCGTGGGAGAGACAGAGTATCCCCTGTGATCCCCTGTGATCTGTGCTGACAGCAGACAGCTCAATATGGGGCTCGAACTCAAGAACTGTGAGATGATGATGGGGCGCCTGGGTGGCTCAGTCGGTTGAGCGACCGGCTTCGGCTCAGGTTATGATCTCACAGTTCGTGGGTTGGAGCCCTGCGTCGGGCTCTGTGCTGACAGCTAGCTCAGAGCCTGGAGCCTATCTTCAGATTCTGTGTCTCCCTCTCTCTCTGACCCTCCCCTGCTCACGCTGTGTCTCTCTCTCTCAAAAATAAATAAAACATTAAAAATAAAAGAACTGTGAGATGATGACCAAAGTTGGACCCTTAACTGAGCCACCCAGGTGCCCGTTTAATTTTTTTAATGTTTGTTTATTTTCGAGAGAGCGAGTGAGAAAAAGAATGCCCGCACACAAACGGGAAGGGGCAGAGAGAGAGGGAGGGAGACAGTCAGAGGCAGGCTCCAGGCTCCCTGTCAGCTTGGCTCGAACGCACCAACCTTGAGATCATGACCTGAACCAAAGTCAAACACTTAACTGACTGAGCTACCCAGGCACCCCTATTTCCATGTTTAAACTTTTTTTTTTTTTTTATAACATTTCCTTTTATAACTGGGACAAGGAAGTTAGATTTCTGTGTTCAAGTTATAATCATCTTTAGCAACCCATCATTTTCATGAGAATGTTCTTTGAATTCTATGATGGTTACTTTCTCATGGTTCTAATTCAGAACCTCTGATGGTATTTATTAAAAACCCCAATTATGACTTATTTTGGGCCAGGGTATATCAGAGATGATCATCAAATCATATAACATCAGGAGAGACATGATATGACTGGTCCATCATTAGTGATTGCATTTTCCCCTTTATGACCAAAATGTAATTTGTATGGATTTACTTGGTACCATACTAATGTTCATTTTAGATAGTTTTTTACTCTGACAAATAATCCTTGGTTAAATCAATTTCTTCAAGAGTTGAAAAGTGATGATTTCTAGTTTTTTAAAATTCCTTTTCCACTTATTTGATTGCTGACCTCAAATTGTTTCAAAATTTTCTGGCCTTTAAACATCATTACAAAGTGTTCTAGTAACTGCTACTAATTTTCTCTTTGGTGGTCCTATTACCACAGTTTTAGCTGGTGGACATTCCTCCAAGCTCACTCTTGGTTCATTTTGTCTTGCTGCCATTTAACTTTGTAACTTTTTTTGCACTCCAAGCCCACTTTGTACCTTCCCTGTTACACTTGGAATTGGCCATTTCTCACAAAGAGCTCTGGTTCCCTTTATTGGAGTTTGATATTAGAGATGTTCTCATTGCTGCAGGGGTAATACTGTTTCAAGGCATTTCAGTGATAGAACTAGAAAATCCATTTTTAAAAATACGAGTTCATATAAGGTTCTAATTCAGTTTAAATTGTATGACATTTTTACCTAATAATTAGCTCCTAATTATATTTTATAGTAAAGATTTTGAAACATGTTAACATAAGTTCTTATTTTCATTGTTTTATCTTGCAGTATAAGGAAAATGGTCTCAAAATAACATTACTGGTAGTAGTAGTAACCATGAACATACTTTATCACATGAAAAATTTCTTTGTAGCTATTTTTGTCCCTAGAATGCATCCCACTAAAGATGTATAGTTAATTCTTTGTTCTAAAGTCTTTTGAAATAAATTCTTTCTTTGAGGAACTATGTTACCAAGTTAATGTATAATTGGGTTCATTTGTTTCAGTTCATGTTCAGGGACCGCTTTTTATTTATTTTTTTAATTAATTAATTTTTTAAAAAATGTTTATTCATTTTTGAGAGAGAGAATGTGAGCAGGGGAGGGGCAGAGAGGGAGGCACGGAACTTGAAGCAGGCTCCAGGTTCTGCACTGTCAGCACAGAGCCCAACATGGAGCTCAAACTCAAGAACCGTGAGATTATGACCTGAGCTGAAGTCGGACACTTAACTGACTAAGCCACCCAGGCACCCCCATGGACTGCTTTTTAAAAAATGGATTTGATTATTTAAAAATAACTAATGGGGGTACTTGGCTGGCTTAGTCAGTAGAGCTTGTGACCCTTGATCTTGGAATTGTGAGTTTGAGCCCTACCCTGGGTGTAGAGATTACATTTTTTAAAATCTTAAAAAATAGGTAAAAACAAAATAAAAAACTAATGTATTTCTGTGATTCAACAAAAAAATACATCTCACAGAGATACCTCATCTTATTCTGCCCTCCCCCATCACATTCTTCTTTGTCCCAGTCGAGTACAGTTTCTTATTTGTTTCTTGTTTATCTTTCAAGTGGATTTTTTGTTTGTTGAGCCACTAGTTCCCTCCTACCAACACCCTTCTTTCATAAAAGATAGCATACTATATGCATCTTATTCCTCACTTAACCATATGTCCTGGAGATCTTTCTTAATCATTATGTGGTCTTTTTGTGTTTATTTTCTTTTTTTCTTTCTGACTCCTATATAAATAAGGTGCCATTTGTGCATTTACCATAGTTGATTCAGTTGTTGGACATCTGTTGTTGGACACTTGGGTTGTTTTCAATCTTTTGTTTTTACAAATTGCAATAATGAATAATTTTTTCTGTGTTATTTTGTACTTATGCAGGAGTATCTCTAGATTGCTGTAAGTGAAATTGCCCATATAGCTAGGTATTTACACTGCCACTAGCAATGTACAAGAGCACCTTCTCTGCTAGAACCTTACCATTAGAGCATAGTGTTGAAGTTTTACTTTTTGTCAAAGGCATAACTGAAAATTGGTATCTAAGTATAGGTCTTATGTATATCCTTTATGAGGGAGGTTGAGTATCTTCCATATGTTTAAGGGGTTCATGTATTTATCTGGGAAGTGTCTGTTCATATCCTTTTCCTCATTTTTCTGTGGGGGTCCCATTTTCTTCTGGTAGCTGTACATTAGATAGGTTAGCCCTATGTGAATGAGTTGCAATTTTCAAGTTTAAAAAATTTGTTTTGACATTGTTCATTTTTTTTTTAAGATTTTATTATTTTTTAATGTTTATTCATTTATTTTTGAGAGAGAGAGCACAAGCCGGGGAGGGACAGAGAGAGAGACAGACACAGAATGTGAAGCAGGCTCCAGGCTCTGAGCTATCAGCACAGATACACATAATATAATTTGGAGTGAACAGATTCTCTCTACTCTCTACTCGTTTTACAGCCCCATTATTCTTGATATTTTGTATGGTTTTCAGGAGAAGTACTTGAAAGACTCAAAACTAAGCAGCTACCATGCTCCTTGAAACCTTTCCTTGCCTCCTCCATTGTTGGTGTTTGTAGGATTCTGTCCTTGACTATCTTCTTCATATACTGTGTATATTCATTTTCTAAGCAGTCACAGTCACATTCTACTTATGTCTTTAGCAGCACTGATATTCTGATAGCTGATAAATTGCCATTTCCTTCCTAGGCCTATCTGAGCTCCTTATGTATATGTGCAGTTGTCTAATGGATATACCTGCCTGCATGTTGCTCAGAAACCTGACACTCTGGGATGTCCAGAATATTAAACTTGATCTCCTTTCTCCTGCAAGGTTGTCTTCAGCCAACATACCCTCTCCTATCTTCTTTCTGTGTACATTAATGTTTAAATCACGATCTTAGCCTTCCATCTCTGCCACACCTTAGCATAAATTGGTGACCAAGCCTTTTCAACATACATAGTAAATAGTGTGTATGTGTGTAAGTAGTAACTTAAGTTTTTTAGGATTTTGCCTTTTTAAAAAGTGTTTATTTATTTTGAGAGAGAGAGCAGGGGAGGGGCAGAGAGAGGGGGAGAGAGAGAATTCTAAGCAGGCTCTGCACTATCAGCGCAGAGCCTGACTCGGGGCTTGAATCCACCAACTGTGAGATCATGACCTGAGCTGAAAGCAAGAGTCAGATGCTTAACTAAGTCACTCAGGTGCCCCTGCTTTTTTTTTTTTCTTACATACTTATTTTGAGGTAAAGTGCATGAGTCGGGGAGAGGGGTAGAGAGAGAGAATCCCAGGCAGGCTCCATGGCTCCATGCTCTGTGCAGAGCTCGATGTGGGGCTAGATACCACGACCATGAGAGAACGACCTGAGCCAACATCAAGAGTTGGCTGCTCAACCAGCTGAGCCACCCAGGTGCCTCAGGATTTTGCTTTTTTTGATTTCAACTCTATAGAAAAGTTGGATTGGTTCAGAAAGTCCCATATACTCTTCACCCAAATTTACCATTTACTTTTCAGTTTTTTGCTTTATCTGTCCTTCTCTCCTTCTCCAAGTATGTGTATAATTTTTTTAACCATTTGAGACTAAATTGCACACATGCTACCTTTATGTGTACTTCAGCATGAATTTTCTAAGACCAAGGACATTGTTTTTCTTAACCACAGTGCAGTAACAAAATTAGAAAATTGTAACATAGAGTTTTTACATATATTTACATTTCTAATGTATTACACATTTCTAAAACATAGTTCTACTCAGATTATGATACAAAGTAAATATTAGGACTCTAGGAAAACTTTTTGCAACTTTATTCCTGAATACCATAAGAACAATTTCCTACACATTGTATCCTGATGACTTAGTTCTGATAGGCACAAGCTGCTGTTGTCATAGAGATGAGTATTAAATGCGTCCGGGAATAAGGGCCATGGTTAAGATCCACTCAGGAGCCTATGTAGGAATGTGGTGCTACAGAACAATAGCAACCACTTATATAAGGTGTGAACAGCTTTTCTGTGTAAGTAAAATTCTGAGAGACAATTCTGTCTTTTGTACCCCATTTCTGGATGTGTGGAAACTGAAATGGTTTAATGAGTATGGGTTTGAAATTCAGGATTCAAATAGTCCTAGTCCCTTTGCTTATATGATTGTGTGCGCTTTAATTTCTAAAGCAAAAGGTCATTACTCCATTCTTTTTCACAGGGCCGCTTCCTTGTGCATCCTTGGAAACTGCACCTTCCTCATCATTCAGAAGGCCTGGAGGCCCCAGGACTCAGCCTGAGTTCTAGAATAGTACTTTGGCCCCAGCATTAATATTTTGGTGCTGTGTCATTTCCCTAATAGCAGGTTATAATCCAGCTCCACTGTATGTGATCCTGTGCTGGAACAAGAAGACAAACTCTGGATGGTAGAGAACAAAGTGGAAAGGAAATTTGTTCAGGTGAGTGAATGACAAGGCAAATCACAGTTATTCAGGCAGCATCTGTAATACTCTTAAGATGTTTTCTTACAGGCCCTAGACTTGGAGGATTGACTTGGTATGAATTCTTTAGAGACCCGAGACCTGAGTTACATTTACAGTCCTCTTTTTTTTTTTTTTTTTTTACTTCAGTACTCTATTTAATTAGATTCTAGAGGGCCAGATGCCCCACTTGTCTCTATTCTGGATGTCAGCACTTCATACTTTATTTGTAATGCATCTGTGATTGTTCTCTCTTTCATTGATACCCTCAGTCTCATACCTCCCAATGTATATAGACTCCTTGCCTCATGCAATGTCTTTTATAGGTCTTAAGTCTTTATGTATTGTCTGACATTTAGGTTCCTTTTTTATTATTTACCATCTTCTTTCATTATTTCAGTGGTTAAGTGTCTCCAAATTATATTTTATATCTGTAATCATGCTTCCTGTTGTCTTCTCTTTCACCTCCCCCATTACACATCAACAAACTCCTGCCTCCCTTTCTTCTGCCCCCATATACCTCTTTCAGAAGAAGTTGTTGCCTTAGAAATCACTTCTGCCTTTCTGCTGTATGTGTATATGTGTGCATATGAATATTTGAGTATTTTTTAATGCATGAACTTTAAAAATTTTTGAATATCCAGGTATATACTGAAAAGGTCTTCTCTTACCTTTGACTTTCAGTCTTAACAGTTTTTTTTCAAAGATGCAATCACTTTTAAGAGTTTCACATGAATCCTTCTTGAGGTAATCTATGAATAAACTAGCATATATTATATATCTCTGCTGTAAATATGAATATATATGTATATAAGCCCTTAGTTTTCCTTTTCATATAAATGGTATGTATTCTATTGTGTCCATAGTTTTGTTTTTTCTGGGAGAGATTCTCAGTGAACACATTTATTTAACCTATCTCCTTTTTATGGACATTCAGGTTGTTTCCAGACTTATGCGTTTGAACACACAAGTGTATATATACTTTTTTGTATTGCTTTGCAGAAATATGTGGATACAACTACATAATAATTTATTCTAAGTGGAAATGCTGAGTCAAAGTTGTGTTTATTTATAGATTTGACAGTAATAATTACGTTCTCAAAAGTAGTAAACCAATTTACATTTCCATCAACATGATGTATTCATATAACAACAAGTATTTATTGAATGTTATTAGTCATCCTTTCAGTTACGAAGGAGACAGTGATCAAAGCTTTCAAAAATTCCTCCTTCCTGAAGAAGACAGACTTGTGAGTAAATAAGTAAAAACATATATTCTATCAGATGGTGGTGAGTGCTTGGAGAAAAATAAAGCAAGGAAAACCAGCATAGACCAGGCTACTTGGCCATTATAATTTTAAATCCGTTGGTCAGGGAAAGGTCTCTAAGAGGATGACATTTGAAAAAAAGATTTGGAGAATGTGCAAGTGGGGCATGCAGTATTTGATGGAAGAGCATTAATCCAGAAGGAACAAAAAGTGTTCAAAGTCCAGAGGATGGAGCTTGCTGTTCAAGAAATTGACCAGGGCAGAGTACACTGGCACAGAGTGAGCAAAAGGGAATAAGAATAGGTTTGGTTAAGTAACAGGCCAAGTCTTAGACTTTGGCTTTTATTTTGAGTGATTTGGGAGACCATCAAAGGGTTTTGAGCAGAGGAGTAATAAGATCAGAATTATATTTTGGCTGCTGTATAGAAAATAAGGTATAGAGTGCCAAGGCCAGGAGATTAATCAGAGGCTATTGCAGTAATCTAGGTAGGCAAATAGTAGTAGTTGAGCTAGTGACAAGTCAGATTCTTAAGATATTTTAAAGAAAGAGGTGACAGGATTGGCTGATAAATTGTGTTGGTTTTAAGAGGAAGAGAAATCACATTGAAAACTCCCCAGGTTTTATCTAGAAGAGAATGAGTTAATATTTACTGAGATAGGAAGACTTCAGGAATTTCGGGAGATCAAGAGGTTTCTTTTGAACTTGTTGATTTTGACATGTCTTCTGATCATCTAAGTCCATATTCATATAGGCAGTTAGACATACAAGTCAGGAATTTAGGAAGATACAAAGTTGTTAACTTCCGTTTTGCTGTAAGAACAAGCTACTTTATTCATTGATGGTGTCTGTCTTGCTCAGTCCTACTTTTCCTACCATTTAGGGATGCTGGTGAGTCCACCAAGTCTTCCACATTGAGCCTACATTCCTGGATTCTATTAAAAGCAAGGAGGTGATGATTTGGTCCTTGAGGCTGTGCCTTATGTTTTCAGAGAGCATTGTACATGGGAGCTCTTCCTAAAAACAGCAGTGGCAGCTGCCTGCTAACATCCTTTCTCATTAAGACATTAGAATTATAGCTATTTCCTACTCTTATCAACAGTGCAGTTCCACCCTTTTTTCCTGTATTTCTTCACAGATGTCAAAAGTGGGCAGAAATGTTCTCATTTTACCATTTTAGAAGAAAGGATCTATTTATTCCATGTTTGAGTCACCCCTGTAGGAATTCTCTCCTACTTCTTGATTGGTACTTTGATTACCTGAGATACTGCTGTATCTTTCTAAGTGTTTCCTTGTCTTTGCTTTTTATTTTTTTTTTTTTACCCTCTTATTGGAGGTGGCTCCTCAAACACAGCATTCTGCCTTTCCCCCTTCTCTCTTTTTTGTTTTTTAAAGTTTATTTTAGGGGTGCATGGGTGACTCAGTTGGTTAAGCGTCCGACTTCAGCTTAGGTCATGATCTCACGGTTTGTGGGTTTGAGCCCCATGTCGGGCTCTGTACTGACAGCTTGGAGCCTGGAGCCTGTTTCGGATTCTGTGTCTCCCTCTCTCTCTGTTCCTCCCCTGCTTGCTCTCTCAAAAAAAAAAAAATAATAAAATAAAAAAAAATGTTTTTAAACGTGTTAAAAGGAAGGCCCATGTTCTTTCTGTCTCTAGTTTTGATTAAATATGAGATACTTGTTTAATAATCTATGAATTGTGGGAGGATTGTTGTTATTTATCAATTTTTCAGTTTTTTTTTTATCTTAGGAACATTTTCAAATATTAAAAACTTTTAAAAAGGAGTACATCATTCTCCTATATACCCACTATGTAGATTCAGTAATTATTTTGCCATGTCTGTATGTTTTATCTATATCCCTGTGTATGCATATTTACAAATGCTGAAACATATGACACTTCACCTCTAAAAAATTACGCATTTTCTAAAAAGAATGGCATCTCTCTACGTAACCAAAATACCATTACTCCTTAGATGCATTAACCATAATGCCGTAATATTATGTAAGTCCATATTTAGATTTCCTCAGTTATTTCTAAAATACTTTTTTTTTTAATGTTTATGTTTTGAGAGAAAGAGAGCATGAGCAGGGGAAGGGCAGAGAGAGAGGGAGGCACAGAATCTGAAGCAGGCTCCAGGCTCTGAGCTGTCAGCACAGAGCCCCTTCCACTAATAGTGAGATCATCACCTGAGCCAAATGTTGGCTGCCAGTTGAGCCACCCAGGCGCTCCTGAGGCCATTCTATTTAAAATTGAAACTACCCACTTCCCTGATTTTTTTTTTCTCCATAGCACTTAAAGCTTTTTAACAAACCAACTCCTTTATTTGTCCACTAGAATCTAATCTTGATGAGGACAGCGAATTTTTCCAGTTTGGGTCAGTACTGTTAATCCCTAGAGCTTAGAAATGTGCCAGAAAGAAAAAGTTATTTTTGTTGAATGAGTAATGAGAAATGTTTTTGAGTAGCAGTTCTCAAAAAATAATACCTTTATTTAGAAATAATTTACATATTACAAAATCTATCCTTTTAGAGTGTACAATTCAGTGGTTTTAAATATATTTACAAGGTGTGCAGTCATCACTACTAATTCCAGAACATTTTCATCCCTACAAAAAGAATCCTGCTACCCATTAGCAGTCACCTTTACAGTCTTAAAACTTGAGAACCACCTGAATCTTAAAAGTACTCATAGCAAGGAAGAGATCTATGTATGTGTATAGTGACAGATGTTAACTAGACTTACTGTGATCATTTTACACTATATATACAAATATCTAATCATGTTGTACACCTGAACCTAATGTTATGTCAATTATACCTCAATTAACAAAAAAAAGGTTAGTGGTAAATTCTGTCATGTGAGTTTTGCCACAATGGAATATATAATAGACCTGAGGACCTTTTGATTTATGAGGACTTTAATGATATTTACCTTATTTAAAAGTAAAATTCGGGCACCTGGGTGGCTCAGTCGGTTGAGTGTCCGACTTTGGCTCAGGTCTTGATCTCACAGCTTATGAGTTTAAGCCCTGCGTTGGGCTCTGTGCTGACAGCTCAGAGCCTAGATCCTGCTTCGGATTCTGTGTCTCCCTCTCTCTTTGCCTCTTCCCTGCTTGTGCTCTGTCTCTCTCTCTCTCAAAAATAAATAAACATTTAAAAAATAAATAAATAAAAGTAAAATTGAGGGGCATCTGGGTGGCTCAGTCAGTTAAGTGTCCGATTTTGGCTCAGGTCATGATCTCAGGGCTCATGAGTTTGAGCCCCACTTTAGGCTCTGTGCTGACAGCTTAGTGCTTAGAGCCTACTTCAGATTCTGCGTCTCTGTCTCTTTATGCCAAGTAAAATTGAGAAGCTTAAAAAATGTATTTATTTAAAAATAATCCCATGACATGTAAACCTAAATTATATTTCTTAATAAAAATAATTTTCCAAAATGAAAAAAGTTGAGAAAACTGACATGTTTTTGCATATCTTTAAGTATCTTTAATGTCTGGTTTATAGAAGACATCTAGATTTTCATTTCTGCTCTTAGATAACATGTTATTTTGCTTAAAGTATATGACAAAATTGTGGCATCACACAAATGAAGTTAGAAAAGGAAGAAATACTTCAGTAGGTATCTTTTCAGATAATTGTGGATATTCTTTGGTACTATGCCAGTATGTGACAAATAATTTTTTCAAGATTAGCTACAATATGGAATTTGAAACTTTATATATTTTTTGTTCTCTTAGATAAAATCTACTGGTCTGTCTTAAAATTTGAGTGGATCTCTTACCCATGCATGACTTCTGTAACATCATGCATTTGTCAGTTGAGTTATACAGATCTTTCAAATATTTGATATTATCTTATCAAATATTTGATATATGGTGTCTCACCATATAATATCAAAACATCATATTTGTTAATATTACCACCAGTCTCATTAGAAAAGTCTTTTAAATATTGGGAAGCTATTGATCTCATGATGGAGGATACAGGTTTTTAAAAAATCTTTTATTTAATTTTGAGAGAGAGTGCAAGCAGGGGAGAGAGGCAGATAGAGAAGGGGACAGAGGATCTGAAGCAGGCTCTGTGCTGACAGCAGAGAGCCCAGTGCAGGGCTTGAATTCGCGAACAGTAAGGTCATGACCTGAACTGAAGTCAGACGCTTAACTGACCAAGCCACCCAGGCATTCCAAATTTCTAATTTTTGCTTGGAAACTCAAATTTCATCATTGGCAACATGTGCTGTCTGTTGTTTTCCTTGAAATGGTTGTCTCAATTGGTTCTGTCTCAAGAAAGTACCTACTGAATAATACCCAAGTGTGAATAACTCTAATTTGTAAGGCAGTCATTAATAAATTAATGGTGCTCTATGAAAACAGTGCCCTGTGAAATAAAATTAAAATGATACTCCATGAAAAAAGTGCCTAGTTTACTCATAACTCAAGATGATAAGACATCATCTTAAGATAACTATCATCCTTTCATGTACAAGTACAATGTGTATAGAATTTTGTCATTATACTTGATTTCTTTTCATGAAATTTATATTTGTCATACTTTTTGTTTGCTTGGTTTTCTGTACTTAGCACAGACTTCCTTGGAGTCCTTAGAATAGTTAAAAGCCTTCTAAATACTAGTTTCCACATGGTCAAATGCATGGAGAAATTTCTTTCCATTTTTTTTCCCACAGAGATTTACTTGTAGAATTTTTGTCCTCCTTCCCAAGTCTGAACTCGCTGTACTTTGACCTGATAGCTCTTATCTTCTAGTTTTTTGTCTCTATTATCAAAGGCGTTTTTTTTCATTGTCTTCCCCATGTTATATCCCCATTTTTTGGATTCTGTATCTCTTGCCTTCTGTGTGTACTAATTTTAATGGAGCACATCTAGTAGCATCCTGAGAGGAAAGGTGCATTGGGGTAAAATTTTTTTAACATTTGCATATCTGAATAAATGCCTTTGTCCCATTAGATTGGTAGGCTAAGCTTAGAATTTTCCTTCAGAATTTTGTCTTGTAGCTTCTTGTGTTTCTGTTGAGATATTTGGTGCCATTTTATTCCTGTTCCTTTGGGTGATAATATATGTGTGTGCAGTTGGGTGATATGTATACATATATATTGTAGTTTGGTTTATTTTAATTTATGGTCCCTTTATTTTTTCTTTTGAAAAGTCATAGTGCTACGTCTAAGTATGCATCTTTTATTATTCATCATTCAAGGTACTAAGAGTGCCCTTTATTTTTTATTTATTTAAGAAAATTTTTTTAATGTTTATTTTTGAGAGAGAGAGATACAGAGCATGAGTGGAGGAGAGGCAGAGAGTGGGAGACACAGAATCTAAAGCAGGCTCCAGGGTCTGAGCTGTATGCACAGAGCTCGACACAGGGCTTGAACCCATGAACTGTGCGATCATGACCTGAGCCAAAGTCAGATACGTAACTGACTAAGCCACCCAGGTGCCCCTAAGTGTGCCCTAGAGATTCATGACTTAGAGGAAGTTTTTTTGTTTTTCTTTGAATGTTTCCTCTAGTCAGTTTTCTCCTTTTGTTTTCTGGAACTTAACTTCACTCAGTTAATATATTACCTTGGTTTATGTTCTGAATTTGTCTTTTTTAAAAAAATTTCTTAAGGTGTAATTGACCTACATTATATTAGTTTCAGATGTATAACATAGTAATCTGATATTTGTGTATATTATGAAATGACCATCACAGTAAGTCTAAACAATACAGTATTACTAACAGTAGTTCCCATGCTGTATATTACATCCCCATGACTTCTTTTATAACTGGAAATTGTACTTTTGGCCTTTTTCACCTATTTTGCCCACCCCACCTCTGGCAACCATCAGTCTGTTCTCTATCTATGAGCTTGGTTTGTTGTTTGTTTAAGAATCCACATATAAATGAGATCATACAATATTTGTCTTTCTCTGACTTCTTTCACTTACCATAATACCCTCAAGTTCCATCTATGCTGTCACAAATGGCAAGGTTTCATTCTCTTTTTTATGGCTGAAAAATATTCCATTGCATATGTGTATCATATTTCTCTATTTGTTCATCTATTGATGGACATTTAGATTGTTTCCATATCTCAGCTATTGTAAATAATGCTGCAGTAAGCATGGGAGTACATATATCTTTTTGTCTTAGTGTTTTCATTTTCTTGGGAGATATTCCCAGAAGTGAAATTGCTGGATCATATCGTTCTGTTTTTAATTTTTTGAGTAACTGGCATTGAGTTTGTCATCATCTTTTTTTAAGATTTTATTTTTAAGTAATCTCTACACCCAACGTGGGGCTTGAACTCAAAACCCATAGATCGAGTTGCACACCCACTGACTGAACCAGCCAGATGCCCCCAAATTTGTCTTCTTAAAGCTTCTACCAGGAAATACTTGTCATTGTGTTTATATTTCATTGGCCAAACAAGGTAGGTGGCCATGGTTAAGTTTACTAGGGTGAAGCAATATAATCTTTTGCAGTAAGATGACCCTGTTATTAGTGAATAATACAGTCTACCTTCCCACTCCCCATCTTAAGATCAAAGGAACTTTTTGTTTCTTCCTTACAGAACCCTGTTATTTTATTGATAAAATACCGTCTAACTATCTGATTGGTTTAGGTTTTGTTGCTGTGTGCTATGCCTTACCTTTAATTCCTCAGACTTTATTTTTCTTTTTTTTAATGTTTTAATTTTTTTAAGTTTACTTATTTTTGAGAGAGAGAAAATGTGAGTGGGGGAGAGGCAGAGAGAGAATCCTAAGCAGGCTCTGCACTCTCTGCATAGAGTCTGACATGGGACTTGATCTTACAAACCTTGAGATCATGACTTGAGCTGAAATCAAGAGTCAGATGCTCAACCAACTGAGCCACCCAGGTGCCCCTTTTTTTCTTTTGTTGTTGATCTTTCTTGGTTCCTCAAATGTGTGAAATACTGGCTGTACAGGCATATTTAAGACTGATTCACTGAAAGATTATCATAAGCTCTTTAATGACTGGGTGCTTCTAGTCATCTGGTAGGTTTCAGTGAATCAAAAGTAAAATGCAACTCTTCCTTAAGTGGCCAAAGTTGATCTCCAAAAATGGTTCACTATTCACTTGACCCAGAAAACCCTATGAAATCATGCAGATCAAGGGGTTCATATCTTTGTGCTCACTTTAAGAACACATGTGAAATTGCCCAGGCCATCAAGGGTATGCATATCAGAAAAGCCACCAAGTGTCTGACAGAAGTCACTTTGCAGAAGCAATGTGTGTCATTCTATCGCTACAATGGTAGAGTGGGTAGGTGTGCCCAGGCCAAACAGTGGGGCTGACACAGGATCAGTGGCCCAAAAAGAGTGCTGAATTTTTATTGCATGTGCTTAAAAATGCAGAGAATAATCCCGAACTTAAAGGTTTAGAAGTAGATTCTCTGGCCATTGAGCACATCCAGGTGAACAAAGCCCCAAAGATGCAACAAGAACTTAGAGGGCTCATGATTGGATTAACCCATACATGAGCTCTCCCTGCCACATTGAGATGATCCCTACTGAACAAGAGCAGATTGTTCCTAACCCAGAAGAGGAGGTTGCACAGAAGAAAAAGATATCCCAGGGGTGCCTAGGTGGTTCAGTCAGTTGAGCATCCAGCTTTTGATTTTTACTCAGATCATGATCCCATGGTTCATGAGATTGAGCCTCTGTGTCTTGGGCTCTGTACCGATGGCCTGAGCCTGCTTGGGATTCTCTCTCTCCCTCTCTCTGCCCTTCACCTCCTCATTCTCTCTTTCTCAAGATAAATAAACTTCAAAAAAGAAAAAGATACCCCAGAAGAAACTGAAGAAACAAAAACTTAATGGCTGGGGAGTAAGTTCATAAAATAGTGCAAATAAAAGTTTAAAAGAAAAGTGGGGCTCTTGGATGGCTCAGTCGGTTAAGCATCCGACTTTGGCTCAGGTCATGATCTCATGGCTTGTGAGTTCCAGCCCCCTGTCAGGCTCTGTGCTAATAGCTCAGAGCCTGGAGTCTGCTTTGGATTCTGTGTCTCCCTCTCTCTCTCTCTGCCCTCCCCAGCTCTCTCTCTCTCTCTCTTTCTTGCAAAATAAATGCCTGGCTGGCTTAGTTGGTGGGCGTGCAACTCTTGATCTCAGGGTTGTGAGTTTGAGCCCCATGTTGGGTTTAGAGATTACTTAAAAACAAAATCTTAAAACAAAACAAAACAAAACCTTATGGACCCAGGATCTCCCTAAATGATTATACTGCCTTACACAAACCTTGGTGGCCAGGTCCTTTGTTTTAGCTTAAACAACAACCAAAAAAGTTGAGTACAAGTGACAACCATCTTGGAAGGGTATCCTACTGAGGTTTTTCATGGGCCTTTCAGATTCTCCAGAGAAGGAGCCTTTCATATCCTGCTCACATGTGTATTTATCTGGTTGACAACATTTTTTTGGCATCAGCTGCAGAATATCTTGGATGTTCCACCATATTATGTATAGATTTAATCCCATTGATTTCTGTGTAGCACTTCTTCTTTGTCCTCTCATTTGCTGGGTGCCCTGAAGTCTGGAGCTTCTCTGAATAAATTTCTGCAAAGAATAATTTCCACTCATACAAAGGAGTGGTCGTTTGTGTTCCTGGCTGGGAAGGTAGTGCTCCAGTTGTAACTTACGTGATCTTTTTTTCCAGCTACCATCCTTTATTCCTTCTTTTGAGCTACTTCATTCCCTCCATTTCCTGAGTCTTTCTGAATTTTGTGGCATAAATTGGCTTGCTTGACATGGGCATCTTCTGTAGCACCTTTACATACTTGAACTTCCTCAGCTCTGCTGTGTTGAAAATATTCTGTGTGCCTTTATGTTATTGCAAAATGTGTTAACGTCTTGTACACTGATGTCGTTGATCATACCCTTTTTTCTTGTGAGCTTGTACCCTTGCCTTTTTAATGAGATTTTGGAATGAAGGAGCTGTTGGTTAATTCCTTCCCTTTTCTTAGGCATCCTGGGAGACTTTCTTAATTTTATGTCATCTTTTTATTTTACTTACTAATTCTTCATTGTTTGTGACATTCAATTTGCTGAGCTAATTAATGGGAAAGATTATTTTTCAAGTGTAATCCTTTAGCTTTGTGTGCCCATGAATGTTAATTTTCTATGAAGATACCTCCACAAGGGTTTTCTTCTCAAAAGTAACCTGGTGACATTGGTCATGAGGCTTTTCTCTTACTGTGAGGTGGGCTTCCAAAGTTCATCCTAAAACACAATCCACAATTTTATTACTAGTAGTAAATTATGTAAATAATGGTAATGTAAAGCTAACATTATTGAGTGCTTATCATTTGTCAGCCACAGTACTAAGCACTTTATACATTAACTCCATTAAATGATGATTCTTTGTACCCCATTTTAGAAGAACCCTGAGAAGATGATGAGCAAATAGAGAGGCAACAAGACTTGGGAGGCAAGTTGCATCTATCTCCATTAAAGTACAGACGGAGGAAAAAAAGCAGTGAAATAAGAAATTTGGAAAGATACTTACTCTGATTTGAGACCTTGTATCTTTGAGGCAACACCTTTTTTCAACTTAACCTGGAAAGAGTTTGAAACACAATTTAGACTTACTCATGAGGGAAGTTGTGTAGGAGAGAATCACCAATTTAATTAGTTTGGAAATCCTGCCTCCAATTACTCCTTATGCTGATAATCCCTTTAAATGTAAATCAGTGTGGAAATGTCTTCAGTTAAATCCATTTGAACCCCGTAGAGAAACCCTATGAATTTACTAACTGT
>CM053563.1:15259323-15392178 GCA_028646485.1 Cryptoprocta ferox
TTTCTCAAAATTAATAAGAATGGGGGTGAGGATGGGAACACTGTACCTATAGAAATCATGTTCTAATGGATTCATTCCCAATCAAGTACTAAACTTTTTATAGAAAATATTTCTAAAATTTTATCAATGATGAGTGGATGAACTTGCTCTCTCTGTAATATGAAATTATCTATTTTATTAAAATTAAAAATGATCACATGATTTGAATCTGTTTTGTTTTTACATGTTAATGGTGTGCACTATATATGGTCTGTCTACATTTCTAACATTTTGCAACATCATTTGAGCTTAGAAATTTTTGAGAACTTTTAGTTAAGGGTACATGTACATACTTCTTTATAACGTGTTTTTCAGATAAACTGATTTTGGAATGTCAGTTTTCCTGTCCTATTTCCAGAAGAACAGCATATGCATTAAAATTTAAGTTTTGGGGGATGCCTGAGTGGTTCAGTCGGTTAAGCATCTGACTCTTGATTTCGACTCAGGTCATGATCTCACTGTTCCTGAGATCGAGGCCCATATCAGGTTCTGCACTGACAATATGGAGCCTACTTGGGATTCTCCCTCTCTCTCTTTGTTCCTCCCCCACTTGTGCTCTCTCTCTCTCAAAATAAATAAACTTAAAAAAAAATAAAGTGGGGCACCTGGATGGCTCAGTCGGTTAAGCGTCCAACTTCGGCTCAGGTCATGATCTCGCGGTTCATGGTTTCGAGCCCCACATTGGGTTCTGTGCTGACAGCTCATAGCCTGGAGCCTGTTTCAGATTCTGTGTCTCCCTCTCTCTGCCCATCCCCTGCTTCTGTCTCTGTCTCAAAAATAAACTATAAATTTTTTTTAAAGTAATAAAGCTTTTGGGAGCACCTGGCTGGCTCAGTCAGTAGATCATGCAACTCTTGATATCAGAATTGTGACTTTAAGCCCCACGTAGGGTGTAGAGGTTACTTTAAAAAATAATTTTAAAAATTGTTTTTGATTCTTCCGTTTTGTTTTTTTGAGAGAGAAAGCATGAGTCGGGGAGTGGCAGAGAGAGAGAGGGAGGTAGAGGATCAGAAGTGCTGTCAGTACAGAGCCCCTGATGCAGGGCTTGAACTCCCAAACCACAAGACCATGACCTCAGCTGAAGTCAGATACTTAACCAGCTAAGCCACCCAGGTGCCCCTGGTCCTTTTTTTTTTTTTTTTTTTAATTTTTTAATTTTTATTTATTCTTGAGAGAGAGAGAGAGGGTGTGAGCAGGGGAGGAGCACAGAGAGAAGGAAACACAATCTGAAGCAAGCTCCAGGCTCCGAGCTGTCAGCACAGAGCCAGACACGGGGCTCAAACCCATAAGCCGTGAGATCGTGACCTGAGTGGAAGTTGGACGCTCAACCGACTGAAACACCCAGGCGCCCCCCCCCCGCCCCCATTGTTCATTTTAAAAAAACCATTCAACTTCCCAAACTTCCACTTGGGGTACATTAGATTTGAAAAGCTTGCTTGACAGCTCTTAAGTGGAAATAAGAGGCAACAATTCACTTTGGAATCCTAAACCTGAAAGGATTGTATTAATGATAGGGTATAGGATCAGATTACTCAGGGGGAGTAGATGTTTAGAGAAAACAAGCTTAGTTTGCAGACTTGACACTGCCAACGTTTAGGAGCCATAGAGAAGAATGAAAAGTAGCCAATCTATACTGAGGAAGGAGAATATCAGGATACCTGGGTGGCTCAGTTGGGTAAACGTTCAACTGTTGGCTCATGGTTTCATCTCAGGTCATGATCTGGGTCATGGGTTCAAGCCCTGCATCAGGCTCTGTGCTGGCAGTATGACATCTGCTTGTGATTATCTCTTTCTGTCCCTCTTTGCCCCTCCCCAGCTCATGCTCTCTCTATCCCTCAAACATTAAAAAAAGGGGGGGGGCACCTGGGTGGCTCAGTCAGTTGTTTAGTGTCCGACTCTTGGTTTCGGCTCAAGTAATGATCCCAGGGTCAAACTCCCAGCTGAGCATGGAGCCTGCTTAGGATGGTAAAATTTTGAATTCATCAGGAAGCTTAAAAGAATCTAACCTTTTAAAATTCTTTAAGTAGGGGCGCCTGGGTGGCTCAGTCGGGTGAGCGTCCATCTTCAGCTCAGGTCACAATCTCACAGTTCGTGGGTTCGAGCCCCACATTGGGCTCTGTGCTGGCAGCTCAGAGCCTGGAGCCTGCTTCCGATTCTGTGTGTCCCTCTCTCTGCCCCTCCCCTGCTCATGATCTGTCTCTGTCTCTCAAAAATAAAAATAATTAAAAATAAAATAAAAATAAAATTCTTTAAGTAAAAGGAACCACACATAGAAATTGACAAATTCTCCTGATATTTTAAAATTGCCTGGAGCAGGGGCACCTGGGTGGCTCAGTCAGTTAAGCAACTGACTCTTGAATTTGGCTCAGGTCATGATCTCACGGTTCTTGAGTTCAAGCCCCAAGTCGGGCTTCATGCTGTCAGCACAGGATTCTCTCTCTCCCTCTGCCTGCCTCTCCCCTGCTCTCGCTCGCTTTCTCTCAAAATAAACATTAAAAAAAAATAAAATTGGAGCAAAGCCAATTCAGTGTATAAATTCATGATCATTTTTGTCATCTTAAAATTCTTTATTCTTGAGTGTCTAAAAAAAGAGGTGATGGAGGTCTTTGGAAAAGATGGGAGCTGGGTCCCAAATTGTGTCATGGCATTGACCTGGCTTTTTCTACTCTATTTCCTCACCCATCACACTATGTAGCATAGTGTGATAACTGTCTTAAAGTCTTCGTCTGATAATTCCAACATTTGAGCAATCTTGACTTGGGCGTCTGTTGATCTTCTTTTCCCTTGATAATAGACTACATTTTCCTGGTTCTTTGTGTATCAAGTAATTTTGGATTATATCCTGGACATTTTTAATATTTTCTAAGACTCTGTGCTCTGATAAAATCATCTGGATTATATATATATAATATTACCCAGTTAGGTTTGGCTGAAATTTATGTTTAACATTCTATGGGTCATGGATTCAGTATTAGTTTTCAAAGGCTTTGCTATACTGCTTTGAGCATGCCCACACATGTGCCACTCTGAGGTTAGATCACTTCTCAGAGCCTTTATTATGCTTGAGTCTGTAACATTCAGTACATCTTGATGGTGAGTGTAGGTCTTGTGCCAGTTCATCCACAGAGTTAAGGGGTCCTTCTCTCTACAACTCTCATCCAGAATTTTCCCCACATCTATGACTGCCAGGGGTCTTTTGCCAGTCCTCTGTTTAGAAAGAGTGGGTTTCTGTCAGTTTGGATTACCCACCTCCCCCAAGCTATCCCACAACTCTTTGGTGGTGAAATGTCAAAAGTAGAGAAAAAAAATATATATTTTTTGGACCCTATGAGGCTTTTTTCTTGGTTCTGTTGACACTACTGTAGTGGCAGTGCAGCCTCATGACCAGTACTGGTGTTGGTGCGAAGTCAGTAGAGGAAAAAAGAGGATAAGGGGGAAAAAAAGAGGGGAAATTTCACCCCCCCCCCCCCCCCCATTCAGGAGCCTTTTTTTCTAGTCCTCTGGCTAGAAAGAAGGGATTTCTCTCATAGCTTTTGCTGTTTGCACCAATTGCACAGTTCTGGGACACGCCCTCCTTCCAGTCAAAGCCAAGGGATAAAAAGAAAAATACTCCAGAAAACATACCTCCATATTGTCCATTCTTAAGCTATATTAAATGCAATTGATTTCTTTCTTATATTTTTAAGTTTAATTTTTGTTTTTTTTATTAGGGAGAGAGAGAGAGTCTTAAGCAGGCTCCACATTCAGCACAGGGCCTGAGGCAGGGCTCAGTCCCATGACCCTGGGATCATGACCTTAGCTGAAATCAAGAGTCAGATGCTCAACAGACTGAGCCACCGAGGTGCCTCTCTCTTTTTTTCTTTTTCTTTCTTAAATAAGCCCTCTCTCCAAGGTGGGGCTTAGAACTCACAACCCTGTGATCAAGAGTCACATGTGCTACCACCAAGCCAGCAGGGAAACTTCATTGTGTTCATTCTTTTTGTTTTTATCTGCCCCTCTTCCACTTGCTATTGTTTACATTCCTGAGTTCTTGGGTAGTTGCTTTTTGTGTCTGGTCCAGAGTGTTAAGTTGTTAGTGGGAGAGATACTCTGTAATGGCTTTATTCTATGCTGGCTAGTAGTAGAAGTCAGCCATCCCTGATGCTTTGATATTGTCTTGTTACATACCTTAGAATGGATCTTTTTCATTCACTGATGCTTGGTACTCGATGTACTTTTATTGACTCATGTCTGTCAATTTTAGGATATTTTCTTGTATTGATAATTTTCACTATTTTACTTCCTCTGTTCTCTCTTCTCAAATTCCTGTTATCCTGTTCAGTGGCTAGAAAACTTTTGAAATTCTAGTTCTCTTACTTGACTTTCTGGTTTATTTCTTAAAAAAATTATTTTAAAGTAATCTCTAAACCCAATGTGGGGCTCGAACTCACAATCTCTACCTAGATCAAGAGTCTAACGCTACACTGAGCCAGCCAGGCGCCCCCCTTTTGAGTTTCTGACTCAGAGTATGAGTTACAGCCTTCCTCGTTGCCCCTTACAGGAGCAATGTTATCAGTACTTACACAGAATCGTAGGATCTGTCGCTAAGGAGGCCATACTCTTTTAAATCCCTCTGGCAGCTGACTCCTTCCAGTCTCCCGGACCACAGCGGGCATGGGTTTTCCCCTACCCTGGGCCTAGCACACCTAGCACTCATCCCCGGCACACTGATTCTGGCCTAAGGGGAGTGAAGCGATCCCAGACTATGGAGGAGGCTCAGTTCTGGGCGGAGGGGCCCACTCTGCGCAGGGACAGCCATGGCAAGGTGGCAAATCCTGGGGAGAGGAGCTCTGGCCAGGCGGGCGAGGCTGGCTCCACTCGCGACTACATTTCGCGCGGTCCACCGCGCCTCTAGGTGAACATCTAGCCCTACATTTCCTGGGACCTTCTCCTCCTTGAAGCCACCCCCTGCCCCAGTTCGTGCTTTGGCCAAATCGCCCAGGGTAAGTGAACTCAGGGTCTCCTGAGGCCCCACAGTTCAGGGCGCCTCGAGTCTCCAGGCTGAATCTACCTCCCACCTTTCAGCGGTCCGAGGCTTTCGAGGCTCCGGGCTGCATTATCTAGAAGCCTCTGTGCCCAAGGCTGCCCTCCGTCCTAGTTCCTTCGCCTAAAGCCAGGCTTTGGGCCTGGCGGCTGCGGTGGTCCAACGTCAGCGCGGGGCGGGGAGCCTCGCAGTTTGAAGCGGGCCGAACTAACCTCCGAGAGGCGGTGGGTGAGGAAGCCCGGAGCCCGCGGCCAGAATCTCAAGGCCGCGGCTGCCCAAGCCGGCGAAGGGGAGGCGCGCGCGACGAGGAGCGGAGGCAGAGAGGAGGATACCGGCTGGCTGTGTGACTCTTGCGTGATTGTGACCGCTTGTGACAACATGAACCGCGTTTACGTGGCTGTGTGTGTCTCCTGTCTATGTTACTGACTGCGTATTAGCGGTTGCCTTAATATCTGTACTGTCCAGCTAATAGTGTAGTAGTAGCTGTGTGAATGTGATTGTATGTGACTACATGTATGTGACCATTTGTGTAACTTATTCTGGTAAGAGTTTGGCGGTGAAGGGAGGTGGAGATGGCATAAGCATATCTCCGTTAATGGTTGTTGTTTTTGTTTTAGTTTTAAGATTTTATTTTTAAATAATCTCTGTACCCTAAGGAAGGCTTGAACTCACAATCCCAAAAGTCACATGCTCTACCAACTGAACCAGCCCGGCGCCCTTAAAAAAAAAAAAAAAAAAAAAAGATCCAGAGTCACTCTTTTTTTTTCCTTAAACTTATTTATTTTGAGAGAGACTATGAGTGGGGGAGGGGCAGAGAGAGAGGGAGAGCTAGAATCCCAAGCAGGCTCTGTGCAATGTGGGGCTCAGTTCCACCAACTGTAAGCTCATGACCTGAGCTGAGATCAAGAGTCCCTTGCTTAACCAATTGAACCACCCAGGTGCCCTCCCCCCATTAAAAAAAAAGATATTTTTCTTATATATCTCCATACTGTCTCTGGGATTTATATGACAGTGTGATAGTGCTTCGGGGGATCTTTGAGAATGTGTGCACCACTTATGTGGCTCTGGGTTTTGGCTCAGGTCATGATCTCACAGTTTCATGGGTTTGAGCCTGGCATTGGGCTCTGTGCCGACAGCTCCGAGCCTGGAGCCTGCTTCAAATTCTGTGTCTCCGTCTTTCTCTGCCCCTCCCCGGCTCATGCTCTGTCTTTCAAAAATAAATGCTTAAAAAAAATTTTTAAAGTTGTTTTAATCACAGAGTATGTTCAATTTTATATCTTTTCCATAGAACACTTATGCTTTTGGGTAAAGGGTTTTTTTTCTTATTTCTCATTGAGGCAAAGTTCACATTACATACAATTACCTATTTACCATATTAAAGTATACAATTTAATGGCAAGCGGTTTCTCATAACTCCAGAACACTCCATACCCATTATGTCACCATTCCCTATTCCTTCCTTCCTCCATTCCCTGGCACCCACCAATCTGGTCTCTCTCTGTATATATTTGCCTGTTCTGGACATTTCATATAAATGGAATTATATGATATGTGGCTTTTTGTGTCTGGTTTCTTTAACTCAGCTTAGTGTTTTCAAGGTATATCCAAGTTGTACCATGTATCAGTACCTTATCAGTACCTGGCTAAATAGTATTTCATTGTATGTATATACCACAATTTATCTGTTTATCTGTAGTTGGATGTTTAGGGTGTTTCTACTTTTTTACTATTAAGAATAATGCTGCTATAAACATTTGTGTACAAGTTTATTTTTTTTAAAATTTTTTATGTTTATTTTTGAGAAAGAGAGAAAGAGAATGGGGGAAGAACAGAGAGAGAGAGGGAAACACAGAATATGAAGCAGGCTCAGCTCCAAGCTGTTGGCCCAGAGCCCGACATGGGGGCTCGAACTCACAAACTGTGAGATCATGACCTGAGCCAAAGTCGGAAGCTTAACTGACTCAGCCACCCAGGCGCCTCTGTAGACAAGTTTCTGTGTGTTGTCATTTCTCTGGGATGTGTAATTAGGAATGAAGTTGCTGGGTCATATGGTAATTTTATGTTTAACTTCTTTTTTTTTTTTAATGTTTATTCATTTTGAGAGGGAGACCATGGTGCACAAAGCAGGGGAGGGGCAGAGAGAGAGGGAGAGAGGATTCCAAGCAGGCTCCATGCTGTCAGTACAGAGTCTGACAAGGGGCTTGATCTCATGAACCATGAGATCATTACCTGAGCGGAAATCAAGTCAGATGCTTAACCGACTGAGCCACTCAGGCACGCCTGTATTTAACTTTGTGAGGAACCACTAACTGTCTTCTAGAGCAGCTACCCCATTTTGCACTCCCACAAACAAGGGTTCCTCTTCCTCTGTATCCTCACCAGCGCTTGTTCTTTCCTGGTTTTGACTTTTATTCTAGCCATCCTAGTAGGTTTTTTTTTAAATTTTTTAATGTTTATTTATTTTTGAGACAGAGCGAGACAGAGTGCGAACAAGGGAGGGGCAGAGAAAGAGGGAGACACAGAATCTGAAACAGGCTCCAGGCTCTGAGCTGTCAGCACAGAACCCGATACAGGCTCAAACCCACGAACAATGAGATCATGACCTGAGCCGAAGTCGGACACTTAACTGACTGAGCCACCCAGGCGCCCCCATCCTAGTAGTTTTGAAGTAGTATCCCATTGTGCTTTTGATTTCCATTTCCCTAATGACTAATAATGTTGAACATCTTTTTTATGTGCTTGTTAGCCATTTGTGTGTCTTCTTTGGAGAAATGTCTACTTTAGTCCTTTGCCCATTTTTAACTTGGTTGTCTTTTTGTTGTTGAGTATCTTGATATAATTCTGAGTATGTGTACCATTGTACATTATAAAGTTGCTTTCCATTTTGTTATTTTCAAAATTATCATTCCGAAACATGTGGTTTATTGATACCGATCTTTACTGTTGATTACAGATGTGGGCTTTCTGGGCCAAAGGATTTAAAACTAGTTAAAGCTGATAATATATTGTCCCTAACAATGTATGATAATTGTCATCAGTCATTGGACCTCCTTGGAAGATCCTACAGAAAGACCTGTATTAAATTTATTTTGGGGTTGCCTGGGTGGCTCAGTCGGTTAATCAATCCAACTCTTGATTTCTACTTAGGTCATGATCTCACAATTCATGAGTTCAAGCCACACATCAGGGGCTCTGAGCTGATTGAGCAGAGCCTGCTTGGGGTTCTCTCTCTCTCTCTCTCTCTCTCTCTCTCTCTCTCAAAAAATAATAAACTTAAAAAAAAAACCTTATTTGACTTGCAGCATGTAATTGTACATTCACTCATTCATTTATTGATATAGGGCTAAGGCCTTTGAGATGGGTCAATTGACCGGGGTTAGAGGGAGAACATAAACAATTACAAGTTTATTTTTAATTAATTAATTAGTTAACTAATTAATCTATTTATTTAGAGAGCCTGGAGAGGGGCAGAGAGAGGGAAAGAGAGAGAATCCTAGGAAGGCTCCACACTGCCAGCACAGAGCCCGATGCAGGGCTCAATACCACAAACTGTGAGATCATGACCTGAGCTGACACCAAGAGCTGGAGGCTCAACCAACCGAGTCACCCAGGTGCATCAGCAATTCTAAAGCAAACTATGTGAAATTTATCTCCAGAGTTTTCCCTTAGTCTTTTATTGTTAAATTTTCTGGCAGTAGAATTGCTGGCTCCCCTTGAGATTGGTGGTCATAGATTTAAATATGGTTGTGTATTTTTTTCTGTAAGCATGTAAGCACAGGCTCCAGGAGTTGGGTTTCACTAGAGTTGGAAGAAACTCTATGGAGGTATAGTGTATGCAAGAAAGTGATAAACAGTGACAGAATGTTGAATCTAAGCTAGGTGAACGAAACGTGATGGGGATGAAGGACAGTGAAGAAAATAACAGAGCCCATGGTTGGGCCAAAGGAACAGGGTGAACTAGAAAAATTTCCACCTTTTTGGGTTCCACTTTGGAGGTCCATTTTGTTGTCTTCAGTCCACATCCCTTTTGTATTTTTTCCATATCTACTATACTGTTTTTTTCATACCAGTAATAATAAGAACTACCATTCATATACCCTTTATATATTATTCCTAATCTTCACAACCCTACTAGAAAAGATTTTCCTGTTGTAGTTTATAATATGGTTACAGGGACTCAGGCAGGTTAGAAAAATTGTTCTAGAGCTAATGAGTAGCTCTGAGACCAGAAACTGTAGTCTTACCAGTTTTAATTTCGGTCATCTTCATACCATAACATTCCTATTTTGGAACCAAACCACAGTTACCTTTCAATTCAGTGAGTTACTACTAGAGAACTTGTTTAGCAAGGATGATTTTATTTTTTTTAATTAATTTATTTATTTTGAGAGAGAGAGTGCTTGCACAAGCAGGGGAGTGGGCAAAGAAAGAGGGAGAGAGTGAGAATCCCAAGCAGGCTCTGTGCTGCCAGCATGAGCCTGATGCAGGGCTCAATCTCCTGAACCATGAGATCATGACCTAAGCTGTTACCAAGAACCGAATGCTTAACCGACTGAATCATGCAGGCATGCCTCTTTTCAGTATTTTAAAAGCACTGCTAATGGTGTGCCTGGGTGGCTCAGTCGGTTGAGCGTCTGACTTCAGCTCAGGTCATGATCTCACAGTTCGTGGGTTCGAGCCCTGAATCGGGCTCTGTGCTGACAGCTCAGAGCCTGGAGCCTGCTTTGGATTACGTGTCTTCCTCTCTCTCTGCCCCTCCCCCATTCATGCTCTGTTTCTCTCTGTCTCAATAATAAATAAACATTAAAAAATTTTAAAAAAGCACTGCTATTGAGCAATGATTCAATTCAAAGATGCATCAATGTCCATTAGTACTGAAGAGCAGCTAATTAACTAATGTGAGCAAATTTTCTATTCAAATAGATGAAATAAGTTACTAACAATAAACCCCTTCTAATGGCATATATTTGTTACTTCAATGAGAAGTGCAAATTGCAAGAAGAGATGTTGTTTTAAACATTTTTAGAAGCTAACTGTACTGGAATATTTATCTTTTGCTGCTGTAAAAACTTGGCTTGTTGAGAAACAAGTGCGAATGGAGAATTTGCTGTTCTGTGTAACTGTGCTACTTCCAAGGTCACAAGACTTAAATGTCGGACAGCATGTTCTTCAGTTCTTGCAGCACATTGCATCATGCACTGCCATCAACTGGTTGAAAAAAAGTTCAGTTCTTTATCAGTCTTTTAGTAATTAAAACCATCAATAAAATAATGTCACATAGCAGGGGCACCTGGATGGCTCAGTTGGTTGAGCATCTGACTCTTGACTTTGGCTTAGGTCATGATCTCACGGTTGGTAGTTCAAGCCCTATGTTTGGGATCTGTGCTGATGGTGCGGAGCCTGCTAGGGTTTCTCTCTCTCTCCCTCTCCTGCCGCCCCCACCCCCCAAAATAAATAAACTTAAAAAAAGTAATGTCACATTGCAAATATGATACCTTTTCAGAAAATTTTGTGTTGATAATGAATAATATGTGAGGCCCGAGAGATCAGCAAACACAAAAACAGCATATGCTATGTGGCTTGGATTTTTTTTTTTTGAAACTTAATGAAGTACAACTTTAATTTCAAGAGATTTTAATTATGATGATAGGCTAAAAACACTTATTTTTATAAGTGTGTTACACTTACAAAAGTCCAATCAGGCTGCTCTAATAAAATACCATAGACTGGGTGACCTATAAACAGTAGAAATGTATTGCTCACAGTTCTGGAGACTGGAAATTCAAGATCAGGGGCCAGCATGGGTGGGCTCTGAGGAGAGCCTCTGGGTTGCAGCCTGCTGCCATGGCAGACCAGATATGGCAGAAGGGCCAAGCCAACTCTCTGGGATCTCTTTTATAAAAGCACTAATCTCAATCATGATGGCTCCGCTCTAGTCACATTAATCACCTCCTAAAGGCCTTGCCTCCTAATAACATCCCCTTGGAGGGTAGGATTTCAACATATGAATTTTGGAGGGACACAAACATTCAAACCATAGCAACATCCATCACTGTAAAACTGGAAATACTTAAAAGCAGTTTAATGAGAAATTTTCATGGTATTTGAGAGATAGGTAAAGTCAGTAAGTTACTGAGAATGATTTTTAAAATTACTCAAATCATTTATGTTCTTTAAAAGGTGAAATGAAAACTCAATTTTTTATTTATTTTCTTTTGAAGTGAAGTCATGGATGTTGGCTCCAATTAGATGCAATGCTGAGTCTGCTAGTGGAGAAATTCAAGGACTCCCAGGGCGCCTGGTTGGTTCAGTCAGTTGTGTCTGACTCAACTTCGACTCTGGTCATGATCCCAGGGTTGTGGGAGGAGCCCCACGTCAGGCTGTGTGCTGAGTGTGGAGCCTGCTTAAGATTCTCTCTCTCCCCTGCTTCAGATTCTGTGTCTCCCTCTCTCTCCCTGATCACACTGTCTCTCTCAAAAATAAATAAAAATAAATGTTTTAAAAAAATAGGGGCGCCTGGATTGCTCAGTCAGTTGGGCATCTGACTTTGGCTCGGGTCATGATCTCACAGTTTGTGGGTTCGAGCCCTGCGTTGGGCTCTGTGCTGACAGCTCAGAGCCTGGACCCTGCTTCGGATTCTGTGTCTCCTTCTCTCTCTCTCTGCCCCTCCCCTGATCACACTTTCTCTCTCAAAAATAAATAAAAATAAATGTTTAAAAAGATTCTCTCTCTCTCTCCCTCTATCCCCTCCTCCATTCACACTCCCTCTCTATATATAAAATTTAAAAAAAAAGAAAAAAATTAAAAAAAAGAAATTCAAGAACTTAATGAATTTAAATGTAAGAAAAAATATGAATATATGAATTTTAAAGTGTGGAATGGCTGAGTTGTGAGGGTCAAAAACAAATAAATTTCATTAATCCAACACATGTGGTCTGAAATGGCAAAAATATTTGTTGTCTCTAAAATCATATATAACTAATCTGCTTTTCATCTCAACTTATTAAAAAGATATCTCAAATTTAATGTATCCAAAACAATTCTTGATTCCATAGGTCTCCCCATGCTCCTATGTGGCACAACCAACTTCTCAGTCACAAGCTACAAACCTAGGAGTCACTTTTGAGAACTTCTTTTTCTCTTCACCTACATCAGTAAGTCCTATTTTTACCCCCCAAATAGATCTCAAACTGTCCATTTCTCTTCATTTCTCCCATAACATTTCACTGGGGGTTCACCCCAATCCATTTTCTACAAATTGAAATCTTTTCAAGATGTAATTCATGGTTAAGACCCTTCAGTGGACCACTTTCCCCCTTACTTACTAAACTTCACCCACACTAGGCTCCTTTATGTTCTTGGAACATTTCCAAGCTCTGTCTCATTTCAAAGTCTTTAGAATAACTAACGCTCTGCTTAGAATGTTCTTCTACACGGCTGGATTTTTACCATCTAAGCTCTAATGTTATTATCTCTAGGACACTTTTCATAACAATTGTACCCAAAGTATCTCCTAAGTAACTATTATATTACCTATATATTAATTTCACAGTATTTATCACAATATGAAACTATCTCATTTCCACTGCCCTTTACTTAGAAAAATTTGTTTTTTCTCCCCCACTGGAATGTAAACCTAGTATGTAGGCAGCAGCCATGTTTGCCTACCTGTTCACAGGTACTTTTATGTGGGAAACAGGGCACCACCATGACCACAGGCGCATATTCATTCAGGCTCCAAGATCTCTGAGAAAACTTGAGATCGCAGGGTTAAAAATAACCGGAGAGGACCTGAGTGAAATGCCCTTGAGAATGTGGCCTGTTCTTTAGTACACAGATAAGGATGTTTTGCCTAAGGGAAGCCAGGAGTAAATAGCACAGTGCGTTTACTCCCCTCTTTGTGTTCATCCTGCCAGAACGACTCCTATGGTGCTGAGACCACTCCTGCACGGTGTTTACCAGATGTACATTGTTGCCACACTTCACTAAGCTCTTGTAGTTAATCATTGTTGATTCATATCTCTCTGAAGGTATATACGATGATGCAAAATAAAGCTCTGGACCTTGGGCTGTTGGCTTGGGGTCCCCTGTGCCTCCCTATACTGTTGTCTCTTTTTCTCAGTCCCTTCTCTGCCCCGAGTCACTGATCCGTTGAGGTCGACGCTTTTATTTTTTTTTAATAAATAAGTAAATAAATAAATAAATATTACTTTTTTTTTTTTTAATTTTAGAGCGAGAGCACATGGGGGAGAGGTACAGAGAGAGGGAGAGAATCTTAAGCATGGTCTGTGCTCAGCTTGGAGCCTGATGCAGGGCTCGATACCATGAACCTGGGATCATAACCAGAGCTGAAATCAAGAGTTGGATGTTCAACTGACTGAGCCACCCAGGCACCCACAGCTATAAACAGGAGCAAATAGGCAGTATGCTTCAGATAACGTCCAGCTGCATCTGTGTCTCAGAGCTGTGAAATCTTTATTGCTCTGTCCATGGGTGAGCAGCAGGTCACATGGAAAGGGGAATTATCCCATGGGGGATGGTATATAAATATCCCAGCTCCATCACTGCTGGAAGGGATAGTAATATTTCTGAGGCACGTGTTCCTTCAGAAAATCTTATTAAGTCAGAATTGTTCCAGAAAAAGAAAGGTCTGCAAGATAAGACTGAAGCTAACAAGAATGGGTTGGCATTTTACTCCATGGCTCAATAGAAGACCTAGAAAGTACAATGATTTTCATTTAAAACATTGTAATAAAACACTACATTCTTAAACCTTTACTATTCAAATTAAAGAGAACAAATCAGGAAAAGAATACCCCAAAGTCAGTTTCTTTGAAAAATTGAATTCTCATAAAAAATTCCACAAATTAACTGCATGTATTATTATTTAATGACAGAATAATTATAAATGTATAAGTCCAACCAATCTGCTGCAAAACAATGCAAGAAATGATGAGAAAAAGACTATGCAAAATGTATCATGACACACTAAAACAGTAAATTAAAACTTTTATTTATTATACTGCCCCTCTGATTTCAATTTTAATAAATTATTTAATTTATTTTATACAGTAAGCAGTTAGAAGTTTTCAGTAATATCTTCTATTAGAAAAACAATTTTTTCTCCCTCACTAAAAAAGAAAACTGCATATAATTGAATCAAACAATGTTGAGTATCAAAACTTCACAACTATAAGAAGCATTGGTAAGAGCTAAAACATAATTTAAAAAATTGACAGTTCAAAAAATCATATCACAGATGTCAAAGATAAAGTTCTCCCAGGATTCAGAAGAAAGGGACAAAAGAAAAACCATGAATACAAAATTTAAAAGATAGGCATGATAAATGGAAATGTAATCAGAGTTAGGTAAATCTTAGAATTTTTTAAAGAACAAAACAAGGAAGAAATGGTTTGGTGTAAAAATTGTGAATCAAAACATGATACCTTAATTAGTTTCAGAGCATTTCATAGTCATTAAATACAAATGATAATATATTTTGAAATCTTTGGGTCACTAAATGCATACATGGTATGAATCTCCTCCCACCCCAGCTAATATCACCACATCTACCACTGTGTAGACCTGTTTTGGAAAATCAGAAATCTGTCAGCCACAGCTCATTTGAACCCTAATCCATCCATGTGTCCCTCTGTTCCCCTTTGACATATATAACTAGTTAGAAAATGAACGTGTGGAATGGTCCTTGAGGGGTGGAGGCAGGCTCCCTGGGTTTCTTCTTCTTCTTCTTTTTATAAATATAATTTATTGTCAAATTGGTTTCCATACAACACCCAGTGCTCATCCCAACAAGTGCCCTCCTCAGTGCCCATCACCTACTTCCCCCTCTTCCCCAACCCCCATCAACCCTCCGTTTGTTCTCTGTATTTAAGAGTCTCTTATGGTTTGCCTCCCTCTCTGTAACTTTTTCCCCCCTTCCCCTCTCCCATGGTCTTCTGTCTAGTTTCTCAAGATCCACATATGAGTGAAAACATGTATCGATCTTTCTCTGACTGACCTATTTCACTTAGCCTAATATCCTCTAGTTCCATCCACATTGCTGCAAACGGCCAGATCTCATTGTTTCTTATTGCCAAGTAGTATTCCATTGTATATATAAACCACATCTTCTTTATCCACTCATCAGTTGATGGACATTTAGGCTCTTTCCATAATTTGGCTGTTGTTGAAAGTGCTGCTATAAACACTGGGGTACATGTGCCCCTATGCATCAGCACTCCTGTAACCAAAGATGTAAAAGGTTTGTATGCTGAAAACTATAGAAAGCTTATGAAGGAAATTGAAGAAGACACAAAGAAATGGAAACACATTCCATGCTCATGGATTGGAAGAATAAATATTGTTAAAATGTCAATACTACCCAAAGCAATCTACACATTCAATGCAATCAAAATTGTACCAGCATTCTTCTCAAAGGTAGAACAAACAATCCTAAAATTTGCATGGAACCACAAAAGACCCCAAATAGCCAAAGCAATATTGAAGAAGAAAACCAAAGCAGGAGGCATCACAATCCCAGACTTTAGCCTCTACTACAAAGCTCTAATCATCAAGGCAGTATGGTACTGGCACAAAAACAGACACATAGACCAATGGAATAGAATAGAGAACCCAGAATTGGACCCACAAATGTATGGCCAATTAATCTTTGACAAAGCAGGAGAGAGTATCCAATGCAAAAAAGGCAGTCTCTTTAACAAATGGTGCTGGGAGAACTGGACAGCAACATGCAGAAGAATAAACTAGACCATTTTCTTACACCATATAAAAAAATAAACTCAAAATGGATGAAAGACCTGAATGTGAGACAGGAAACCATCAAAACCCTAGAGGAGAAAGCAGGCAACAACCTCTTTGACCTCAGCTGCAGCAATTTCTTACTTGACACATCTCCAAAGGCAAGGGAATTAAAAGCAAAAATGAACTATTGGGACTTTATCAAGATAAAAAGCTTTTGCACTGCTTCGGAAACAATCAACAAAACTAAAAGGCAACCGATGGAATGGGAAAAGATATTTGCAAATGACATACCAGATAAAGGGCTAGTATCCAAAATCCATAAAGAACTCACCAAACTCCACACCCAAAAAGCAAATAATCCAGGGAGGAAATGGGCAGAAGACATGGATAGACACTTTTCGAAAGAAGATATCCAGATGGCCAACAGACACATGAAACGATGCTCAACATCACTCATCATCAGGGAAATATAAATGAAAGTCACACTGAGATACCACCTCATGCCGGTCAGTGTGACTAAAATGAACAAATCAGGAGACAATAGATGCTGGCGAGGATGTAGAGAAATGGGAACCCTCTTGCACTGTTGGTGGGAATGCAAACTGGTCCAGCCGCTCTGGATAACAGTGTGGAGGTTCCTCAAAAAATTAAAAATAGAACTACCCTACGACCCAGCAATAGTACTGGTAGGAATTTATCCCTGAGTTTCTTGAACAGAGCCTCTGCCACTGTCTCTGCATCTCTACAGCGCTTGGCTGAGTTCCTCCTTTGGCCGCGGAGGGCGAGGCAGTATATGGTGGTAAATTCCTCCTCCCACAACTGAGTGCCGAGAGAAGCGAAGGAAGTGGTGCCTGATTAAAGAAGTTCCTGGAGAGCAGGAAAGACGTCGTGCAGAAGAGGTCAGTTCTCTTTCAGTGACAGAGCGGAAAGCTGCGTGTCTATCAAGGCCAATGCACAGTTGGAAGCCAGGAGCTCCTAATAAGGACTGGTATTTACTTTTACCTGACTGCCCATCTGGGCCCTGCCACTGTCTGCTGCAATGCTTCTAACGTTCATCACCCCTGTGGGAGACATCCTGTAGTAATTTCCTGCTGAGATGACCCAGGGAAAGGGGAATGGGGGTTCCTGGGGGACTGGCTCCTGCAGGAGGAAAAATTCTAGCATAATGAATCACTCTTATTCTTAGTCACTCAACAGGTGCTTATTTGAGTGCCTTTGAAACATATATTCATCCATCCACTCCGGAAAAAAAAGAGACCTTAAAATTGGAAAGCGTCTCAATTTTTTTGCAGTGTTTGTTCTCTCATTTGTTAGTTCATTCATTCATTTATTCCACCTAGTAAGTGAGAGGTACTGTATACCACACAGAGGTGAACAAGATCCAGTCCTTTCCTAACGGGCCTAGTAAATAAAACCACGCATGTACAGAATGCTGTGGACTTTACAACAAAGGAGAAATCCCCTCTTGTGTGTCCTCAAGGGAGATACACACCTCTGGCTACCTCCTAGATCTAAAAGTAGAGAATCACAACACAAGAAAGTCCCTCCTCAAGCTATAAATCTCTCCAGGCTTGAGAGATCACATGGTCAAATGCTGGAGAGTTCAACTTTTCTCCACTCCGAATTTACCTTTCTAAATATTTACTTTTACCCTCCACTTTTACTTATAGGCCAACTTTTTTTTTTAACCATTTAATTATTTCATCATGTTCTATTTAGTTACTGTTTTAATTGGCGTTGACCACCACAATAAAATAATAATAATAAATACCATTAACTGGTGTAGACACTTTGCTAGTATATTTCACTGCCTCATGCTATTTTTATAGAAGCACCCAGGAAACATAGATTATGCAGCTTTTGGACATCTAAGATCTTTGCTACCATTTTTACAAGCATTAGCAGTGTCTGCCATCTTGCTGTAAGGTAGCTGATTTTTCCTTCTTACAATAACACTCTTTGATCACAGTAAGCTTCATATATATTCCCGCCTTATTTTAATGGCATTATACTTTTCTTTCCATCATATTACTGGAAGCTACAAAGTACAAGATTCTTTTACAAGATTTTTTTTAATGTTTCTTTATTTTTGAGAGAGAGAGAGAGACAGCAGGGGAAGGGCAGAGAGAGAGGGAGACACAGAATCTGAAGGCTCTGAGCTATCAGCACAGCACCAAAGGTGGGACTTGAACTCACTGTGAGATAATGACCTGAGCCGAAGTCAGACGCTTAACTGACTGAGCCACTGAGGCACCCCTTTTTTAGTACAAGATTCTTGACAAGCCCATCACCACTTAGTGCATTTCTTTGTAAGAAAAAGTTTAGCAAATACAGATCTTTGATGTAGGAAAAGAGCAAATTGTTTTTAGATTTTCCAATCCTATAATCTACACATTACCCTGTTATATTTCCAAAATTCTTTCAAAGCCTATGGTTTGTAGCATTCAATAAACCTAGCAGCTTAAAAAACTTGAAAAAAATACAGCTTTAGTATCTGATTGGAAATGGAGACCACTGTTACATTATTTCTATTAGTAATATAAATCCACTTTTTTAATGATTAAAAACTTTATAAACACAAAAAATCATAAGATAAACATGTGTATTACCACCATATAGAAGTAAAATCTTTTATGTTTCTTTGTAGTTTTAAAGTAGCATATACATATTTAGATGTGAAGCCAAAATCTATTAACCATCACCTGTTTTCCATCCTTTTCCTTCCTTCCTTGTCCCCAAAGGCAGTCACCATCATGAACTCAGCATACAATCAATCCTTTTTATATACCTTTATGTACATGTCAATACAAATAACCAATATACAATACTAATGTTTTATTCCAATTGGAGATAATTATATTATGTGCCTCATCTGTCCTTTGATTTTTTTTCACTCAAGATCATGGTTTTTAGATTTTTTCCCTATTAATACATATAGATAGTTTGTGACAGTGAATTGCTGTACATTATTCTGTTGTATAATTATAACACGTTTTATTCGGGGCGCCTGGGTGGCTCAGTTGGTTGAGCGTCCAGCTTCGGCTCAGGTCATGATCTCGTGGTTCGCGGGTTCAAGCCCCGCATCAGGCTTGTGCTGACAGCTAGCTCAGAGCCTGGAGCCTGTCTTCAGATTCTGTGTTTCCCTCTCTCTGACCCTCCCCTGCTCACACTGTCTCTCTCCCTCAAAAATAAATAAAGCATCAAAAAAAAAACACAACATTTTATTCAACAGCTTATCTAATGATAGGTATTTCCAATTCCTCCCACCCCCAATATTTGGCTGCTAGAAATCATGGTACTAGTTTCTGGCCATCAGAAATCACACTGCAAAGGACATTATGGTACACATCGATCTGTACACATATTGGAGTTTCTCTAAGCCATAATACCAAAAAGAAGAAATTTTGGGGTGTTTTGAGGTATACTTGAGGAAACTCTATTCAGGTTTATTAAGTCATGTTCCTAAAGTTTCAGATTTTTTTACAGTGGATTTTTCCTTTTTTACTGTAAGATATAAGGCATGAATCTCTTTTTCTACAGAGAAAGCCAATAATCACTCAAGACATTGCTTAATTAGGTCATAATTTCTTCACAGAATTGGACTCTATCTAGGCTTCATATGCCATTCCATTAACCTAATATCTATTAATTCATAATATCACAAAGTTTTAATTATAACTGTATAAACACATCATTTGAAAATATTTATTCCTTTTTAATTCTTATACCTCTTCTTCATTTTATCGCATTGGCTCTGGCCTCTGGGATTATACTGACTTGTAGTGGTTGGTATCAGGCATCCATGTTTTGTCTTTGACTTTAATGGGAATGTTTCCAAAGGTTCAGCACTAACCATGATGTTTACGGAAAATTTTGTTGGACTGGGCTTTTCATTATATTATTGTTTCTCCTCATAACAATGTTCTGATATCTCAGATATTTTGAGCTCCTGCTAAAGGCTTTCCTGCTTTCATAATGTTTCACCCCACAGTGAATTCTCTGATGTGTAAGAGGTGTAAATTCCTTCTGAAGTCTTTGCTATATTCAAGGCATTCATATTATTTCACTGAGTCTGAATTTTCTGATGCGTAATGTGGTGTGACTTTTGGCTAAATGCTTTTCCACAATTGCTACACTGATAAGTCTTCTCACCCGCATGTGTTCTCACATGTAAAGCAAGAGCAGAGAACTAAGAGAAAGCTTTCCCACACTGATTACATCCATAGGGTTTTTCGCCTGTATGACTTCTCATATGCACAGTAAAAGAAGAGCTTTGAGAGAAGGCTTTCCCACATAACTTCCATTCATAAAGCTTATCACCTGTATGAATTCTCACATGTACAAGTGATGTGATTTGAGAGAAGGATTTTCCACATTTATTACACTCAAAGGTTTCTCTCTTGTATGAATATTATGATGTTTAATAAGGTATTGCTTCTGGCTAACGGCTGTTCCGCATTCATTACATTTAAATGATGTCTCTCCAATATGAATTTACTCATGCTTTGTGAGCTTTGGTCTGTGGCTGAAGGTTTTCCCACATTCTTTACATATATAGAATTTTTCTCTAGTATGAATTTTGTGGTGTTAATGAGGTTTGACTTCTGAATAAAAAGCTTTCTCACAGTCATTACATCCAAATGGTTTCGCTCTAGTATGAATTTTCTGATGCGTAATGAGATTTTCTTTCTGACTGAAGAATTTTGCACATTCCTTACATAGGATTTCTCTCTGGAGTGAGCAGGGTGATGCTTCATGAGGCATTGCTTCTGGTTGAGGTCTTTTCCACATTCATTACATTCAAAGGGTTTCTCTTCCATATGGATTTTCTCATGGTCAGTGATATTCGATTTGTAGTTAATGGCTTTCCCACATTTCTTGCATGAATAAGATTTCTTTTCAATAGAAATTCTCTGGTGACTTATGAGATTTAGCATCTGAATGAAAGCTTTCTCATATTCATAAGGTTTAACTTTTCTCATGTTCTATGAAGTTGTGCCTCTGGCAAAACAGTTCTACAAACTTGTTACAGTCACTGAGTTTCCACAGTTTGAGTTTTCTCATATTCAGTTAGTTTGAACAACTGTCTAAAGGTTTTCCAATAGCCTTACATGAACAGGTTTATTTTGCTGCATTATTTCTCTAGTAACTAATAAGATGAGGCATGTGAATATAAGACTCCATAAGGAGAAAGTTCATAGTGTATTTGTATCTCCACTGTGTATTCTCAGGTATTTGATGAGGTTCATTTATGAATTCTTGTTTATATAGGTTTCAATTAATAGAGGTTACTATAAGATAGGATAGTTATACTTACCATATTCACAGCATTTCTTTCTTACATGGATGCCTTCATAATATGTCAAGTCTAAATTAAGCTTTTGACTCTTTCCAATGGAGTCATATTGATATAGGCATTGTCTTGAAGCAGTAACGTCTGAACTCTGAGGCTATGTCTTTCCAATTTACTCACATTTATTACCCTTTTCCTCTGTATTTTCTTGGAGATACATACAATTTGATTCATAAGTTGTTCAGTTGCCTGTCTCCGTTTATTAACTTCCAAGATTTTTTCTAAAATGGAGTACAAAGAAGGACCCCTGGCTGGCTGAGTCGGTAGAGCATGTGACTCTTTATCTTGGGGTTGTGGGTTTAAGCCCCACATTGGGTGTAGAGCTTACATAAAAAATTTAAATAAAATGGAGTACAAAGAATAAGCATTAAAAAGGAATACAGGAAAATTGCTTAAAACACTGTTTAGTATGTAGTAAGTATGCAAAGATAGTATTGTTGTAATCATCATCACAATTTTTTTCAGTATTGTTAATAAAATTTCAATATTTGCCATTATGGGGTAGACTATTAAGTTATAGGCCCTAAAGAATCACCCAATATGAAAGAAATCCCAAGTGCTAATATCCAGTGACCCCTAATTTTTTAAAAAATTAAACAAATTTTTTAATGTTTTATTTATTTTTGAGACAGAGAAACAGCATGAATGGGGGAAGGGCAGAGGGAAAGGGAGACAAAGAATCCTTAGCAGGCTCCAGGCTCTGAGCCATCAGCACAGAGCCCAATGTGGGGCTCGAACCCATGAACTGTGAGATCATGACCTGATCTGAAGTTGGACACTTAACCAACTGAGTCACCCAGGTGTCCCCCCAACATTTTTTTAACATTTATTTATTTTTGAGAGAGAGAGAGGGAGGGGCAGAGAGAGGGAGACAGAGATTCCAAAGCAGGCTCCATGCCATGAGCCCAGAGCCTGATGTGGGGCTCGAACTCATGACCGTGAGATCATGACCGGAGTTGAAATCAAGAGTTGTAGGCTTAACTGACGGAGCCACTCAGGCACCCTTGAATGTTTTTAAATTGACCTTCCATAACTCATAAGTCAGAAAAATTAAGAGATCACAAAAGGAGTAAGTAACAAATAGAATGAGTGAGGAAATAAAGAATCTATTTAGATGACTACACAGAAGGTAGAATAACCAGAGGGATAAATATACAGAGAGGACATAGTGTACTGAACAATGGATTGACACGTGCATTTATTTTTGCTTCCTCAGAAACTTTATTAAGGTTATGTAAATAGGAAGGCGGGACAATATAAAATCACAAGAAAAAAGAATTGCTACAGTTCATGAGATGTGTCAAGAGATTTTTCAAAGACGGCAAGCAGACGGAAGACTTAACTGGCAGCAGAGCCAAGATGCTCAAATAAAAGTGCCTGCAGAAAATAATGCTGATGAAAAATAAGCTATTAAACATATCATCACGATAGTTCATGGATTGGAGGAACCAGATGCCTCAAAAGGTGGCGATAAAGCATGGAACTGAAAAAAAAAAGGATTTATAAGTAGCTTGAAACTCATCATCCGCCCCCCTCCCCCAAGCCAAGTGATTACCTGTGGTATTTTCGAACTATGTCCACAAATTTTTTTATACACTCCTTGGCCCCATCTCATGTGTGGATGGACTTAGTGATGCTTCTTATTAACAGATTGTGGTGGAAGTGATAGGATGTGACCTCTGAATCTAGGTTATAAAAGGTACTGTGGTTGACTATGTGGTTTCCTCTTTTTTGTATCACTCACTTGGGAGAGAAGGTAGTAAGCCAGTTTTTAGGACACTCAGGCAGTCCTGTGGAGAAGCCCATGTAACAAGGAACTGAAGCTTTTTGACAACAGCTAGCAAGGAACTACCTAAAGCCATGTGAGTGAGCTATTTATCTGGGAAGCAGACATTCCAATCACAGTCAAGCCTGGCCAGCAGCTTGACTGCAACTTCATGAGAGACCCTGAACCAGAATCACCTGGCTTGGCTGCTTCCAGATTTGCGACCTTCAGAAACTGTTTGAGATAATAAATGTTTGTTGTTTTAAGCTGTCAAGTTGTGGGGTGATTTGTTTGCCAAAATAGATAACTAATATTCTACAATACCACCTTGGCAAAGAATAGAATATATATTCTGTAGAGAAATTGAATCAGAGAAGCTTCAGACACAAGGATATGAAGAAAAGCAGAAGGCAGGGAAAGGCACCAAACTAAAACCAGAGGGATTAAATAAATGGTGGGACCTCATTACTGTTGGACCTCCAAAATTCTAGTAGTCAAGAGATGAGGAGGCTCTTCTGGAGAAATGGAACAGCCCAGGAAAAAACAGGTAATACTAACATTTTGGGGCAAAGAAATGTCTGAATTTTTTTTTATTTTTAAAAAACTTTTAATGTTATTTTTGAGAGACAGAGAGACAGAGACAGAACATGAGCAGGAGAGGGGCAGAGAGAAAGGGAGGACACAGAATCCCAAGCAGGCTCTAGGCTCTGAGCTGTCAACACAGAGCCCAACATGGGGTTCAAACCCATGAACCATAAGATCATGACCTGAGCCAAAGGTGGTCGCCTAGGTGCCCCAGTAATGTCTGAATTCTTGACCAATAGTTCTATAATGAAGCTCACAAGTTGACAAGTCCTATTTATATAGATACCACAGTCATCTTTTCAGTGCATTATTAAGAAAAGATGTTTGGAGAGCCATTAATCAATAAATTAGGGAAAACCTAATAATATGTTAATGTAAACCTAGTAATATGAAAGACAGATGAAAACAATGAAAAAAAAACTTCCAAGGACATGAACACTTGTAAGGGACAGAAAAAGACACAAAGCAAAAAACAAAAACAAATCCCACTTAAAATGCTCACAACAGCACAGAGAGATAAGATATTATATTAGAGAAACAACAGGTACTATAAAAATTGCTCTTGAAATTAAAAATAAGATAGCTATTATTAAACATTTAATAGATGTCAGAAACAGTTGTGGAAATCAGCGGTAGGGAAAAGAAAAGAAAAAATAGTAAGATAATGAAAGATGAAAAAGATAACAGGTAAAACCAGGAATTTCCATATCCAGCTAAAAGGAGTTCCAGAAAGAGAGAGAGGAACAAACTGAATGGAGGAAAATTTCAGAGGATGAATATAAGTTTTCTAGAAATATAGGCCATGATTCTTCAAAATAAAGAGGTCCACTGAATACAGTGTATAATGAACAAAAAGGACCCATACCAAAGCACACCTTTGTGAAATTTCAGAAAACTAGGTGTAAAGAAAAGATCTTAAATGCTTCCAAAGAGAAAGAACAACAGAACACAAATTATACTGTCATCATGCTTTAAGATAAAAAACTATAAGCTTTGGTATAATTCTCTCAGAATTCTAAGGGAAAACTATATCTAACCTAAAATTTCAAACCGAATTAAGCTATCATCCAAAAGAGGTAGAATAGATGTTTTTAGTCTTGTAAGGACCCCAAATTTTTACTCCAAATTAATCTTTCTCAAGGTGCTAAGGGAGGGACTAAACCAAGAAAAAAAGAAGACACAGATCCAGGAAACCAGTAATCCAACATAAGAAAGAGGTGACGGTCAGCAACTACAGCTGGGCTTCGCAATAGCACAGGGCAAATTCTGCCTGCCAGTGCACTCACCCAACATAGTCACCCCAGATTTTAGGGCAGCTGATGGCCAGTCCGCCCACCAGCACGCAGGCAGCTGTCCCTCGCAGCAGTAGCAGAAGGGCACAAGCAGCCTACACAGGGCACACTTCTGGAGGACTTGGTTCTGGTGACCGGGGGGCGGGAGGGGGGGTTGCACTATTGGAAAAGAAAAAATAAATAAAATAAAAAGAGGTGGAGGAAATACCCAAGATGAATACCCAGGATGATCATGTACTAGTTATTAACCTGTCGTTTTTCAGCCCCACAATGAACCTTCTATAGGTTTCTCTAATGCTGGGACTGGGAGTCTGCAAATGACATTTGCCAAACTCCTTTGCCAGTTGGCTTCCTTTTATTTATTCATTGATAAATGCAACAAACTCATTAGTTAACTCTACAGTGGAGAAAGTCGTGGACACTAAACTAAGTAATAAAAGTTAACATCACAGGTAATGGAACATATTGACATTGTGTCTCTTCAGATTGGATAAACTGATAACAGCCTAGCATCCCTTATGGGGTATTCCTCCCTAAAATGTATAAATGATGAGGAAACATATCAGGTAAACCCAAATTGAAGAACATTACACAAAATAACTAACCTGTACTCTTTGAAAAGGTTAAGATAGTGAACAGGTGGAATAAACAGAAAAAAAAATAGGTGGTAGATTTAAACCCAAATATTTTATTTTTTTAACGTGTATTTGTTTTTGAGAGACAGAAAGAGACAGAGTGCAAGCGAAGGGGGTGGGGGGCAGAAAGGTAGGGAGACACAGAATTCCAAGCAGGCTCCGGGCTCTGAGCTGTCAGCACAGGGACCTACATGGGGCTTGAATCCACCAACTGGGAGATCATTACCTGAGCTGAAGTCCAACACTTAACCGACTGAGACATCCAGGTGCCCCTAAACTCAGATATTTTAGTAGTTTCATTAAATGTACATAAGAAAGCAAGTCTCTGAATTTGGGTCCAGGACTGATAAAATCAAGCATGTCATAACAATAAATTATTTTGCAACCTTCCTTCTTGCTTTAAAAGCATGCTAAGTTAGCATTTTAATCCATACTCAACATATGTCTATTTTAACATAAAAGCCCATTTTATGTTGTTTATCATACAATAGATTATTTTTTTCTCCTGTCAACCTTCAAATAAAATTGATGCTCCGGAAAGATGCCCTCTTACCATTTTACAGATGCCTAACATGAGGCTTGGAGGTTAATTTCTGATACACAGACACAGTCCTGGTCACCCACATAAGTGACCCATTTTCCCATATACACAACACCCATATACACAACACAACAACGCAGCATCTCCGGACTCACCTCTGCCGTGCCTTCTTCACCTGAGGGCATCCCTCCGGCTCCTCCCCACTTGCGCCTCCAAGAACCTGATTCCTTCCCAGTCGCCGCCTCCACCCGGTCCAGAAAGCGACAATCAGGTCCCACCTTCACTCTCACCCTGGACGCTGAGCAGCCCGAGGCTTGCACTCACCGACAAAGATGGAAAGGCCACCCGGTTGGCCTGCAGAGGGCGAGCTAGAACCTCCGGGCGCAGCGGGTCCGACTCGGGCGGCCGGGACCAGGGGTGCGGCGGGGAAGAATCGGCGCGCTCGCTGTCTAGCCCGAGTGGCTGCTTCTCTGGGCCGGACTACATTTCCCACTCGCGCTGCGGCTCGAGGCTACGACCCCGCCTCGCCCCGTGCCTACGGCGGCACCGGATCTGCCCCGGGTGAGGCAACTGTAGGCCTCCTGCCGACCGGCCCCGCGTACCAGCCGCCGACCGGCCCCGCATACCAGCCGCCGCGCGTCGGTTCTGTCCCGCGCGGAGAGGCGGGGGATGAGCACAAGCCCGGCGTCGGCGCTGAGAGGCAGCCGGGGGCTTGCGGTCCGCTCCCACACTGCTTTCCCCACGAGACTCCGCAGGCGGACGCTCGGTTCCTCGGGATTTCGGCCGCCCCTTTTCGGGATGGCGACACCGTTGGCTTCGCCGAGTTAGCTGCCGTGGGGGCCTTTGAGGTCAGGTGCAACTTGGCGGGTTTGCACTAGACAGAAACATGGAGGGACTAAGGTGAGGAGTTCGGGTATAAAACTTTCGTGTCCCGAGCGGGGTGAAGAGAAGAGATGTGTGTGTGTGTGTGTGTGTGTGTGTGTGTGTGTGTGTGTGTGAGAGAGAGAGACAGAGAGACAGAGAGACAGACAGAGAGACAGAGATTTTGATTGTTACCGTGTGTCTTTGTGGTGTAATTGTGACTATGTGGTGATAACCCTGGGTGATGGAGTAGGGTGTGCTTGGGACTGTGTGTTTCCAGAATGGTATGTAATTGTGACTGCATGACTGTGCCATTGTGCACAGGGATGTAGAGGGCCTGTGATTGTGCATTTGGGACTGTGTCCAGGTGGGGAAGAGTGTGTATGATTTTGTGAACGCGTGCAGCACTGTGTGTGTGTGTGTGTGTGTGTGTGTGTGTGTGTGTGCTTGTGATTGGCTGTGGGGCAGTGGGTATGTGGGATTGTATATAAGTGAGTGACCTCGTACAGCACCATGTGTGCACAAGGTAGGGCATTTGGGAATTGGGCAAGTATGATCCACTCTATCCAGGAGACATCTGTAAGCCCATGACAAATTCTGGCCCTTTCCTGTAACTACATTAGGCTGGACTCTAGACTGTATAGTGTTCCCTGACCGTCCTTTGTATGTGTGCAGGGGCAGTGAGGGCCTGGAGGAAGTATGTGTTCCAACCTGATCAGTTGGAATTCCAAGAATAGCCAGTGTCTCATCAATTTTGTCTTCTTTCTACAGTTTCTGTTGCTAAGAGGAAGAGTAAAGAATGGTTATTGGACATCCAAAGGCCAAGATCAAGGTGCTTTGGGTTTTTTTTTTTCTTTCTTCCCTGAAATAGTTCTTGTTTTTCAGAGCATAATTTTTTCCCCTTTTCTGACAATTCCTAATTACCAAAAGCCCATTAAACAAACCTTGTCCATAGTACTTCTCACTTGGATACATACGGGGGCCTTGGAGTTAGATCCAAAGACTCAATTTTATTTTATTTTTTTAGTGTTTATTTTTGAGAGAGAGAGAGAGAGAGAGAGAGAGAGAGAGAGAGAGCAAGCTTGGCAGGGGCAGAGGGAGACACAATCTGAAGCAGGCTCCAGGCTCTGAACTGTCAGCACAGAGCCTGATACAGGGTTTGAACTCATGAACCATGAGATCATGACCTAAGCCAGTCAGACGCTTAACTGACTGAGCCACCCAGGCACTCCCAAAGACTCAATGTTTTAATCTATCCCTTCCCTCTTAGTATTAACTTGGTAGTTTCTTCTGTGTGCCAAATCTCTGCTAACATCTCTGCGGGTCTAGAGAGGCAAATACAAGAGACTTTATCATAACTGAATGACTGGAAATAAGATTAACATGTATGTAACATCATACACCACAGTCCTGGTATTGAAAGCCATACAGTTTATGGGATGGTGTTCGTTAGTCTCAGTCCAAGTAAGTGATGACATCTTTCACTTTGGCAGTATTTTGGGAGTAGGGATGAGATTGGGGGCTTGCTCAAAGGGTTCTCTACCAATAGGACCAGGATTTACCAGGTAATTTATGAGTCACTTGGACCAGTTTTCAGGTCTATTTTGAATTCAGTGCTCAAATGGTCCTCATTGGGGTACTCAACCTGGAATCCATGGACTCCATCATTGACTTCTAAAGGGAAAGGGGACTGTAATGATATTTACTAAGGATTACAAAGAGGATGGAACCATAGATAGATCTAAAAACAACACCTTGGGACAACCTTTAAGATAGTAATAGCCAAGGGGCGCCTAGAGCTTAGTCAGGTGAACATCCAACTCTTGATCTTGGCTCAGGTCATGATCTCACAGTTGTGGGATCAAGCCCCATGTCAGGCTCCGTGCTGAGTGTGGAGCGTGCTTGAGATTCTCTCTCTTTCTTCTTCTGCCCTTCTCCCTGATTTGCGTGTGCACTCTCTCTCAAAATAAAAAAAATTAAAGATAATGATAGCCAAAACTAGTCATAAATGAGAAAATTTTAAGTAATTCCTAGTATAAGGTGGTATTTTAAGCAGTTAATTGAAACTATGAGGTAGAGCATATGCATTTTCAACATTATGACTAACATTAAGCAACAGTAAAATAAATAGAAATATTTAAGAAACTGTTATATTTAAATGTTCCACCTATTTTTTAGGAAGAAAAGTATTTGTAAAAGGGCCAAAGGAATGTGAAGTTCTCAGAATGCTGAAGCTTCAGAGCTGTCAATTTGCAGATCAGTAAATCTCAAACCAATTCTTAGGTGGAGACAAGCTTTTCAAAATCTCTCTGGAGGTTCATATGAAGGAAAAGAGATGTCTTGAAAGGCAGAATCAATAATGGGGAAAACTATTCTCAATCAGGAGAAATGGGCTCCTTTACTCCTCTTGTATCACATCCTTAAAGAAATCCCTCTGAACAGGATTTAGCCATTTGTCCTCTGCCTAGTAGTTAATGACCACATCCAGGAATACTTCCTTCCTCTGAAATGGCTAAGACTTTCTTCTTCTCTAGAGGCCTATGTCCCCACATTGTCTTGCTGGGGGGTGGCAATGGGGAAGGGACAAAGAGGAAGATAAAATGATCAAAATATTAGAGGGGGACAGCATGTACATAGAATTGCTTAGGTTATGTTAGACCTTCTAAACTTCATGTAGTAATTAATTTGATTATAAAACACCCATAGGTTGGAATTCTAGCTAGACTTAATTTATTGGGGGCTAGGGGACAGTTCCAACTAGTGGAGAGAAAGGTAATAAGCCTGTGCCCAGGCGAGAGGGGCGTTCAGCTGTGAAAGTTCAGCTGGTCACATCTAGGCCACAGTCTTCTCTCATTTGATCTGTGCAATAGCCTATTAACTGGTCTCTACTTCCTCCATTGCCTGTCTAAAATTACTTCTTAACACAAAAGCTAGGGTGATTCTTTTAATAAAATGTAAGTCAGATTATGTCACTCCTGTGGTATCCCATCTCACTCAGAATAAAAACCAAAGTCTCTATAGTTGTTTATATACCCCTGTGTGATCTGGCTCTCCATTACCTCTCTGACTTTATCTTCTATAATTTTTTTTCATGACTTAAGTCTCCGTCTCTGCATTTGAGTTTGTTGATAACCCTGCCTGGAAATTTCTTACTCCTGATATCAGTATCACTTACTCCTTCACTTTCTTCAAGACTTAACTCACATGTAACCAAATTGGAAAAGCCATCCTTGACCACCATGTATAAAATAGCATCTCAACCAGTACACTTCCTGTCACCCTTGTCCTATTTAATTTTTCTCCATAGCTCTTAATATTATTATTTTTTTACTGAGACATAACTGACATATAATATTAGTTTCAGGTTCAATATATGTGTATTTTGTGAAATGATCTCATAAGTCTAGTTAACATCCATCACCACATATAAGTTACATTTTTTTCTTGTGGTAAGAATGTTTTTAAGATCTACTCTCTTAGCAACTTTCAAATACTGTATACTATAAAATTGTATTAATTATAGTCAACATGCTATACATTATATCCCTAGGAGTTATTCATTTTATAACTGGAAGTTTGCACCTTTACACCAACCCTCACCCATTTTGCCTTCCCAGATCTCTACCTCTGGAAACCATCAATCTTCCTCTGTATCTTGAGTTCAGTGGGTTTTTTGTTTGTTTTTAAGATTTCCACATATAAGTGAGAGATACAGTCTCTTTGTCTGACTTATTCTACTTAGCATAATGCCCTCAATGTCCATCCATGTTGTTGCAAATGGTAGGATTTCCTTTCTTTTTTTTTTTAAAAAACACCTTTAATTCCAGCATAATTAACATTCAGTGTCAACTAGTTTCAAGTGTACAATATAGTGATTCAACAAGTCTATACATTTCTCAGTGCTCATCAAGATACGTGTACTCTTAATCCCTTTCAACTATTTCACCCAACCCTTCATCCACCTCCCCTCTGGTAACCATCTGTTGTTCTCTGTAGGTAAGAGTCTTTTTTTTTGTCTCTTTTTTCCCTTTGCTCATTTGTTTTGTTTCTTAAATTTCACATGAATGAAATCATATGGTATTTGTCTTTCTCTGACTGACATATTTCAGTTAGCATTATACTCTCTAGATTCATTCATGTTGTTGCAAATGGCAAGATTTCATTCTTTCTATGACTAGGTAATATTCCATTATCTATATATGTCTATATACACATACGTATATATATACATACGTATATATACATCTTTTTTAATATTCCATTATTTATATTCCATAATTTAATATTCCATTATCTATATATGTCTATATACACATACATATATATATACATACGTATATGTACATCTTTTTTTTTTTAATCAATGGACACTTCCATAATTTGGCTATTGTAAATAATGCTGCAATAAACATAGGGGTGCATATATCTTTTTGAATTAGTGTTTTTATATTCTTTGGGTTAATACCCAGTAGTGGAACTACTGGATCATATGATAATTCTATGTCTAAATTTTGAGGAGCCTTCATACTGTTTTCCACAGTGGCTGCACCATTGTGCATTCCCACCAATAGTTCATGAGAGTTCCTTTTTTCCCCCCACATCTTTGCCAACAATTGTTGTTTCTTGTGTTTTTTATTGTAGCCATATTGACATGTGTGAGGTGATATCTCATTGTGGTTTTGATATGCATTCCCCTGATGATCAGTGATGTTGAGCATCTTTTCAAGGGTCTGTTTCCATCTCTATGTCTTCTTTGGAGAAATATCTATTCATGTCTTCTGCCCATTTTTAAACTGGATTATTTGTTTTCTGGGTGTTAAGTTCTGTAAGTTCTTTAGATATTTTGGATACTAACCCTTTATCAGATATTATCTTCTCCCATTTGGTAGGTTGTCTTTTAGTTTTGTTGTTTCCTTTGATGTTTAAGCTTTTTACTTTGATATAGTCATAATAGATAATGACAATGATGATGATTATTTAAATATTTCCTTTATTAAAACATTTTTAAATGTTTATTTATTTTTGAGAGAGAGACAGACAGAGTGCGAGCAGGGGAGGGGCAGAGAGAAACTGGAGACACAGAATCTGAAGCAGTCTCCAGGCTCCAAGCTGTCATCACAGAGCCTGACATGGGACTTGAACTCATGAGCTCTGAGATCATGACCATGAGTCAGATGCTTAGCCAACTGAGCTACCCAGTCTCCCCATTTATTTTATTTTATTTTTTAATGTTTTATTTATTTTTGTGAGGGGGGAGGGGCAGACAGGAAGGGGACAGAGGATCTGAAGTGGGCTCTGTGCTGAAAGCGGTGAGCCTGACCTGGGGCTCAAACTCACAAACTGTGAGATCACGACCTGAGCCAAAGTCAGATGCTTAACTGACTAAGCCACCCAGGTGCCCCTTAATTTTTTTAATGTTTATTTTTGAGAGAGAGAGGGAGAGTATGAATGGGGAAGAGGCAGGGAGAGAGAGAGATACAGGATCCAAAGCAGACTCTGTGCTGACAGAAAAGAGCCCAATGTGGGGCTTGAACTCATGAACTGTGAGATCAAGAGTTGGATGCTTAACCAAGTGAGCCACCCAGGCGCCCCTCTATCTTTTTTTTTAAACCTTTACTCCTTCGTTTCTTAAATTATACATATAAGTGAAATTATATGGTATTTGTCTTTCTGTGACTGACTTACTTTGCTTAGCAAAATACTCTCTAGCTCCATCCTTATTGCAAATGTCAAGATCTCAAGAATTATAGACTTTCAAAGCTTTAAAGGAACTCAGAGCTATAAAGGAGATCTTATTCAATCTAAATATCTAAGCAACGGAATGGTTATGCCTTGTCTTTCTAAGATGAAAGATAGAATAGTTAAAGAAAAGTTTATTAAATGATTTGCATTATGGAGCACCTGGCTGGCTTAGTCAGAAGGGCATGCAACTCTTGCTCTCAGAGTTGTGTGTTCGAGCCCCGTGTTAGGTGTAGAGATTACTTATACAAATAAAACTTAAAAAATAAATAAATAACTTATAAGGACCAATGCTGTGATTTTGTCTTAACAGTGAAGATTCTTTATTTAGCGTACATTTTAATTATATCAAAGTTCTATTATATGTGATAGAAATTGTTCTTATTTGGTAAATATTTTAGAAAGATTCTGACTTCTTTAGGAAATAAGAAAGGGAAAGGAGGAACTCTTTTATGGGTTTATTGTAGGTAATAAGTAGTATATCACATGTTCACTATAAAATTCAACTTTGCCATATGTTTGAAAATTTCCACAATAAAAATATTGGTAAGTCATGGATGATCATTAAAATAAATAGTAATTTGCCATGCTTACAGGTTGCTGTTTTTCTTCTCTTTTTCATTTATTTTGGAAACTACAAATAAATATGCATTTATTCATTCCTAGCTGTAGCCATGGGATAATGGGAATGTCTCACTGTATGAAGGAAGTTTGTCTGCAGCAATGGGAGTATTCAAGCAGATAGAGGTACTTTGTTCTAATTATGCTAATGTTTTTACTCTGTCTCATGCTTGGCCTAGCCCACTCGATTGATGTATTTTTGCCATCCCTCTGTGCCCTCTTTCATCTCTTCTTTCATCTTAAAAACATTTCCTTTAGTTTCAACAGTACCATTTCATTTTGTTATTTCAGGGATTAGTGATGTTCAGGGACGTGGCTATAGACTTTTCTCAGGAGGAGTGGGAATGCCTGGACCCTGCTCAAAGGGATTTATACAGAGGTGTAATGACGGAGAACTACAGTAACCTAGTCTTACTAGGTAAGGATGTCTATCCCCAAATAATTTGTGAATTTTGGGTGTATCTTTCAATTGTCTGGTTGGATTTCTGTCTGTTTTCTAGGGAATTATTTTGTGTTTTGTGGATTAGGAGATGGGTAGCTCTTTGTGGTATCTTTATCTTCTCTGTGCTTTAGATCTTTACACCTTCCTCTTGTCTTTCATGTAGTTGCTGGTTTTCTTGAGGACTGGGTTTGAATTGAGGAACAGTATGATTATGTCTTACTATTTTTTCATATAAGCAGGACTCTCTATGCCTAAGCCTGATGTGATTTCTTATTGGAACAAGGAAAGGAGCTCTGGATAGTTTTGAGGAACAGGATGAGAGGATGGTGCCCAGGTGAGTAAGGACTGAAAGGATGGGGAAAGGCACTACAGCTAATAATCCAGCTGGAAAGGGAGGTAGTTTCTTAAAGTGATTGACTGAGGAGGAGTGCTGGGGAGAAAAGGCCTAAAACACGTTATTCGCACCTGTACTCTGTGTTACTGTCATAATTCCCTCCCGTTTTAAAGCACTTTTTCTTCAGGAGCCATCTAATTTGTGTAACTTGGATCCACTTCTTTGCCTTTTAAATTTAAACTCATGCATGTTTTCCAAAAGCCTCTTAAAATACATTTTAAGCCCTTTTCTTCATTTTTCCTACTGATCTTTGACTTCTTTTTTTCTTTCTAACCAGTTTGGCTTTGATGCAGCAATTCCATGCATTAATGAATATATATTCTTTTTATTTAAAAAGAGAGAGAGTGCAAGTGGGGGAGAGGAGCAGAGGAAGAGAATCTTAAGCAGTCTTCATGCTCAGAGGGAGCCCGATGTGGGATTTGATCCCTTGATCTTGGGATCATGGCCTGAGCAAAAATCAAGAGCTGGATGCTCAACCGAGCCACAGGTGCCCCTAAAATGTGCTTTTAAGTAATGGAAACACTATCCATTTTTAAAAGTGTTCTAATGATAGGATATAGATATTTTTTGAAAAATTTTTTAATTTTTAAAATCTCTACAGGGGCGCCTGGGTGGCTCAGTCGGTTGAGCGTCCGGCTTCGGCTCAGGTCATGATCTCACAGTTCGTGTGTTCAAGCCCCGCGTCGGGCTCTGTGCTGACAGCTAGTTCAGAGCCTGGAGCCTGCTTCGGATTCTGTGTCTCCCTCACTCTCTGACCCTCCCCTGCTCGTGCTGTCTCTCTCTGTCTCTCAAAAATAAATAAAAAATGTAAAAAAATTTTTAAAAATCTCTACACCCAACACTGGGGCTCAAACTCACAACCTCAAAATCAAGAGTTGGATGCTCCACTACCAGCCAGGCACCTCGGATATAGATTTTTAAAGGATACAGATTTTTTTTTTAGATCATTTCACAGAGAAAATGGAAATTCACAAATGTGTTTTTAAAAAGGTTTAATAGGGGCACCTGGGTGGTTTCAGCCCAGGTCATGATCTCACCATTTGTGGGTTTGAGCCCCACATCGACCTCTGTGCTGACAGCTCAGAGCCTGGAGCCTGCTTCGGATTCTGTGTCTCCCTCTTCTCTCTGCCCCTCCCCTGCCTGTGCTCTGACTCTCTCTCTCAAAAATAAATAAATGTTAAAAAAATTTTTTTAAGTTTTACTTTATTATGGAAATTTCCAAGTATACACAGGATAGCGTAATGGACATCCATCTCATGGATCCATTTCCTAAGCTTCGGTAATTATCAAAATGTTTCCAATCTTTTTATTTTTTAATTTTCTTTTTTATTTTAGAGAGAGCACGATCGGGGGAGAGGGGCAGAGTGGGAGAGGGAAATAATCTTAAGCAGGCTCCATGCTCAGCACAGAGCCCAACGCAGGTCTCGATCCCAGCAACCCTTGGATCATGACCTGAGCCGAAATCGAGTCATTCACTCAACTGACTGAGCCATCTAGGCACCCCAGCATGTTTCCAATCTTATTTCATCTGTCTCCACTGATCTCTGCACCCCGTGCCCTTGAAGTATTTAATTTAATTATTTTTTTTCTTCTACGTTTTTATTTAAATTCCAATTAGTTAACATACAGTATAATATTAGTTTCAGGTGGCCCCTGAAGTATTTCAGAGCAAGTTCTAGGTATCTTATGTTTAAGAACGACTAAATATATAGGTTGTGTTTCACAGTTTCTCCTATTTAAAATTACTACTCTGGGGGCACCTAGGTGGCTCAGTTGGTTAATTTTCCAACACTTGATTTTGGCTCAGGTCATGATCTCACTGTGAGTTTGAGTCCCGAGTTGGGCTCTATACTGACAGTATGGAGTCTGCTTGGGACTCTCTCTCTCTCTCTCTGCCCCTCCCCCACTCTCTCATTCTCTCCTCAAAATAAATAAACTTAAAAAATAAAATTACTACTCTGATGCAACTTTATTTAGTTGGGTATTTTCACATTTGATTGTCAGATAAGAGATTCCTGGGTCAAAAAGTTTAAGCCTTTGAAGCACCTGATGTTCTAGCACAGAGACAAAGGATCCCATGAAGCTGCCTTATCCAACTCAACTCACGCAAGTATTAGTAATCAGTTAAATAAAAAAGTTAAAGTGAGAAAGTATGAGATGCCACAATCATTTTGTTTTATTTTTATTTATTTTTTTTAAATTTTCTTTTACATTTATTTATTTTTGAGAGACAGAGGGAGACAGAGTGTGGACAGGGGAGGGGCAGAGAAAGAGACACAGAATGGGAAGCAGACTCCAGGCTCTGAACTAGCTGTCAGCACAGAGCCCAATGTGGGGCTTGAACCCACGAACCGTGAGATCAGGACCTGAGCCAAAGTCAGACGCTCAAATGACTGAGCCACCCAGGCGCCCCAACCATTTTGTTTTAATTGAAAATATTTAATTATAGATTTTTTTCTACCCATTTTCTGATGTCAGGGCCAGATGTTTCTTTTGAAAATAGGTTCCTAATTTGTAGTTTTATAGTTCATACATACTAACTATATAAGGTGTGAATTTTAATATAAGCTTTCAGTGTTTTACGTGAAGGGACAACATAAAGATTTTTGCAATCCAGTGTGAATAGAAATTGTCTAGAGCTGTGTGGTCCTATATAGTAACCACTAGCTACATCTGCCTATTTAAATTTAACTTTAAAGTCATTATAATGAAATAAAATAAAATAAAAAATTCTGTTCTTTAGCTGCAGTAGCCAAATTTCATGTGATCAGTAGTTCCATGTGGCTACTGGCTACCTTATTGGACAGAGCAGATTCAGAACATTTTCGTTATTTCAAAAAGTTTTATTGTGTTTCTATCATTACAGATAGTTCCTCTCCTGTCCATGAGGTTTTCATTGTTTATTTCCATGCAATTCAAGAGCAGTTTCTTTAGTGAGTGGCCTGAATGAAGTCTTCACAGAACATTGTACTTAATATTTTGTGTTTCCGAAACCTCTTTTTATTATGTAGGTTATTTTTCTTAAGTTTTTTCTTTTTTGAGAGTGATAGAGAGCTAGTGGGAGAGGGGCAGAGAGAGAGGGAGATGGAATCCCAAGCAGGCTTTGCATTTTCAGTGCAGAGCCAGATGCAGGGCTCCAACTTATGGAACTGCAAGATCATGACCTGAGCCAAAACCAAAAGTTGGACACTTAACCAACTGAGCCACCCAGGGGCCCCAGCCAGGGTTTTCTTCAATGCATTTTCTCATTTGCACTTAGAATTTATAACCACATTTTACAATTTGTGCCAATATAGTTGCCTAGAGTTAGCCACATTCAAGCTAAAGGGTACAGTCCTCCAAACTGCTAAATCTGCCCAAGACTTCTGATGTCTGCTGAAAGTTCACAACGTCACCTTCATTTCAGATCTGTTGGCTACAGATTTGGGGATCTTCATGGATTCCCTCAAATTTTCACTAATTAGGAGTAGAATGGGGGAAATAATGGTGATTAGAAGGAACTAATAAGCCTTGTAGCTACTCTTGAGTCTGCCATTGGCTAGAAAATGCTTATGTATATGAGTATGAGGGAATAAGGGCTCTTATCTTTTATTTTAAATGCCACACTTCATTAAATTTCACAGTGATCTATCTATCCCTTTGGGTTAACAAGAGTCCTCTATTTACTTAACTGTAAGTCATCTTATGGCTAGCATATTGGACTTCCACCAATATTTGCCCATCAGTTAAAAACTAAATACTAAAGATTGGGAATATTTGTTGCTGGCTAGAGAACAAGACACTTGGTTACACTGTTGATAAGAATAAAATTAGTACATTAAAACTGAAAATGTGTCTATAATGAATAATCTCACTTTTAGGAACTTATTCTATAGAAATAATAGTAGCTAATGATACATGTATAGAAGTACAACATTTCTTGGATTGGAGTAACAATCTAAATGTGCATTAATAGGGAAAATATTAAGTTATGTATATATATACAATGGGATCTTATGTAGTTTATTAAAAGAAATAAAGTAAATCTATAAATAGTAACATCAACACTATCTTTGATCTGTTTTTATGTAGGAAAAAAGTTGCAGACCGATATGTATAAGACAGTTCTATTTTTGTAAAAAGACAAAAATATACATTTAGAAACATCATGCATGAATGGTTGAATAAACATGTTGATATGCATAAACTTGGGGAAAAGTAGGGAAGGAAGCACTCTAGTCAACAATGTATATATCTCTCAGGGTAGGAAATCATGTATTGCTAACAGAAATATTTGCAAATGTAAATCTTCCTGGAAATAGGTTATTCATTATGTTGAAAATATAGTTGAGACTTTAGAGGACAAAGGTGATGTGGCACTTTGTGGCACTTTTAAAAAGTAACAGTGGCTAAAAACTCAAATATAGATAAAAAATATGTAGTTACTTTATTTACTAGTGGTGTCAAGACTTTAATTTCTTTAAGCATTATTAAGCACTATAATTTTCTCTTTTTTTAGGTAATTCTAGTATCTGAAGTCTTTCAGTTCTGTTTCTGCTTTTTTTTCACATAGTACCATGTCTCCTTGTATATGTTCAAATTTTTCATTGTGAAGTGCTCACTTTCCTTGAAATATTATCTGTGAGAATTTTTTGAGAGTTGATTTATTTCCTCCATAGAGATGTTTTTTTTTTTGCTTTATGCCTGTTGCCTAAGGCATAATCACGTCTAAACCACTTTTAAATAAATTATCCACTTTAGCTTTTTCAGACTGTACAGTAGGTTGAATTAAAACCACAATCTTGGGTGAAGGTTATATTGTAGTTATAAATTATCAAGGGAGATTTCTTTTTCTCTTTCCATCCAGTTCCTAATCACATGTTTCCTTCCTATCATCCTTAGCACGGTAGGATTTATGTCTTATTCACTCAAAATGAATCACTCATCCTCTGCTGAGGATGGAGCCCTTTGGAGTTCCACCTTTATGCAAGGTTTCCTATTAGCCTTGTCAATCACTGGGCTTTATCCTCTATTTTTGTACCTGGTGTAGTCATCAAAGTAGTAGTGTGAGGGCCCTCAGCAAAAGCCTAACAAGTTTTGACATGTAGAATTTTTATTATCAAATAGTTATCATAAGAATTTCAAATTTTCATAATACTGTTTTTGACTCAGCTTTCATAAGTATTTCCTGATTTTTTCTTCTTTTAAAAAATATCTAAACATTTTTAATAGTCTTTTATTATTGAGTTCTACCTTAACTGCTCTGTAGTCTGTACTTTACATGATCATGAGACCAATTTCTGGAAATGTGTTAAGACTTCCTCCATGACTGGTATAATGTCAGTTATTTAGAGAGACTTACATGAACTTTCTATTAATTGCTATATGTAACATTCCCTATATGTTCAAAATATCTAGTTTATCAATTTGCTGTTGAGATCCTCTATGTAATTTTTTAATTTTCTATGTGCTTGATTTATTAATTATTGCTGAAAGAAGTGTATTGAGATCTCCCACGATCAAGATGAAACTTTAAACTTCTTTTCTTGGGGCGCCTGGGTGGCTCAGTCTGTTAGGCGTCCGTTTTCAGCTCAGGTCATGATCTCACCGTTCGTGGGTCCAAACCCCGCGTCTGCCTCAGTGCTGAATGTTTGCTCAGAGCCTGGAGCCTGCTTCAGATTCTGTGTCTCCTTCTCTCTCTGCCCCTCCTCCACTTGCGTTCTGTCTCACTCTGTCTCTCAAAAATAAATAAACATAAAAAAAAAAACTTCTTTACATTTTTGTTTGTTAGAGATTATTTTGTTGGATGCTTAAAGTTTAAAATTATTATTTCTTTCTGGTAAACTTAATATTTTATCATTTTGTAGTGATCCTCTTTATTCCAAATAATGCTTTTATCTTGCAGTTTGCTTTTTCTGATGCTAATATTTCTATTCATTAATGTTTGCCTGATTTTAATTTTCTTATTTTTTACTTCAACTTTGTGTCTTTGTGTGTTTAGTTTTTTCTAGGTTTGGAGTTTTTCTTTAACAATTTCATTTATTATAATTACTCATGTATTTGAACATTTCAGCCATCTTATTTTGTGCTCTTTGTCTCACTTTTTCTGTTTTTGTTTTTTTATTTTGCATTGTTTTGGATTGATTACATTTGGAATTTAAAAAATAAAATTTATTCCAGTATTTATTTTTACTTCACTGGTTTGGAAGTTGAAAGCACAGACTCTGGAGCTAGATTGCCTGGATTCAAATCCTAACTTTGCCTGGACATTTATTTATTTATTTATTGAGAGGAAGAGAGAGTGTGAGTGGAGGAGAAGCAGAGGGAGAGGGAGAGCTCAGTGTGGAGCCTGATGCAGGGCTTGATATCACTACCATGAGATCATGACCTGAACCAAAATCCAGAGTCCAACACTTAACCAACTGAACCACCTAGGTGCCCCTGGATTTTTTTTTTTTTTGAATTAGCAATATGTTTTGGATCTTTTCCATGACAATACATAAAATATGTCTATTTGTTTATTTTTTGAAGTATAATTGAAATACAAAGTTATATTGGTTTCAGGTATACAATATGATTTGATATTTGTATGTATTACAAAATAATCATCACAATAAATCTGGTTAACGTAAGTCACCTTACATAGTTATAGAATTTTTTTCTTGTAATGAGAGGTTTTAAGATTCTCTTAGCAGCTTTCAAGTATTACTTGAATATGGTTGCCATGCTGTACATCTCAACCTTATGACTTATTTATTTCATAACTGAAAATTTGTACCTTTTGATCCCCTTCACCCATTTCACACACCTTTCACCTCCTGCCTCTGGCAACATCAATCTATTTCTGTATAGCCACAAGCTTGGCATTTTTTTTTTAAATTCTACTTATAAATGAGATCATATATGTCTTTCTCTGTCTGACATTTCACTTAGCATATCTTATTTCTCTTAGCATAATGCTCACAAGGTCCACATATGTTGTTGTAAATGGCTAGATTTATTTTTTATGGCTGAATAATATTCCTCTGTTTGTGGGGTGTGTGTGTGTGTGTGTGTGTGTGTTGCATTTTCTTCATCCATTCATCTGTCTATGGATGCTTAGGTGGTTTCTTTTTCTTGGCTTTTGTAAATAATGCTGCAGTGAATATGGGGGTACAGATATCTTTTTTTTTTTGAGTTAGTATTTTCATTTTTTTCAACTAAATACCCAGTTACATTGTACATGATAGTTACATTCTTTATTTTTTGAGGAACCTCCATATTCTGTAGTGGCTGGAAATGATCAAAGGTAAAATAAAGACATTAAAAAAAAGACATTTTCAGATCAAAGGTAAAGATGTCACTAGATGAACAGAACTGAGAGAGTTTATCATGAACAGAATCTTCTAGGGATGTACTCTGGAAAAAATGAAAAATGATATACACAAAGAAAAAATCGATTAGTTCTGAGTAAATTTTAGCTATTACATTTTTGAATATAGTTTTATCCTGTTCTTTTGTGGAAGACTGATAAGATCTTTGTCTTTTCTTTTAGACGCTGTACCTTGCTTTCATATTTCCAGTCTCCTTTTCTCTATTGCATGCTATCCAGTTTCTTCAGAGCAGTCATATAGTCACTGATTCTCTCATGAGCTACTTAACTGTTCCAGTATGGTTTTGTTGTTGTTGATCCCTTTCCCCCTCTTTTTCTCCTTATAATTTATATGTTGAAGCAACTGGATCATCTGTTATTTAGCATGTATCTCCCTTTATTTATTTATTGCCTTTATTTCCTATAAACAAGCTAAATTAGTATTGTGTGTTTAATCAGGAAGCATATACTGTCCAGTTGTTTCTCTTTTTGTGATGTTAGCAGCCATTCTTGATTTCATCCTCTAAAAATTACCAAATAATCTAAAAATTATCATTATGAATTCATAGGTTTAAAAAATTTTGATGTTTCATCAGTTATTACAATTTTTTTTATTTTTTTATATGTCTTTATTTTATTTTTAAGAGAGAGAGACAGAGACTGAGCGGGGGAGGGGCAGAGAGAGAGGGAGACACAGAACTTGAAGCAGGCTCCAGGCTCTGAGCTGTCAGCACAGAGCCCGACGCAGGCTTGAACCCACGGACCATGAGATCATGACCTGAGCCGAAGTCGGATGCTCAACCGACTGAGCCACCCAGGCGCCCGCGTTATTACAATTATTATTACAGTTACTATTCTTAAATTTATGTTCAAATTGTCCCATGTGTGACCAGTGGGAGCCTCTTCAGATTGTTTCCTTCTTGACATGACTAGGAGCCTTTGATGGCTTCTTTGCTCCATGTTCATAGAATACAGTTGAGCCTTGATAATCAAAGTAGGTTGGAGGTGCCAATCCCCCACCCCACACAGTTGAACATCTGTGTATAACTTCTGACTCCCCCCAAAACTTATCTACTGGTAGCCTACTGTTGACTAGAAGCCTTACCAATAACATAAAGAGTTAATTGATATGTTTTGTATGTTTTATGTATTATATACTATATTCTCTCAATGAAGTAAGCTAGAGAAAGGAATATGTTATTAAGAAAGTCATAAGGAAGAGAAAATGCATTTATAGAACTGAACTGTATTTATTGATATGTTTATGTTGTCTGTTTACAAGATGAATTATCTGTCAGCACCTACATCAAAATTGTCTTATATGATACAAAACACTATAGATATTATACATATTACTAACACTGGAGATCAAAAATGAAAAGGTAATCTGAAAAAGAAATATATATATATTTATAAGTATAACGATTCATGCATTGATAATGAAAAAGCAGCAATATGACTGCCTCATGGTAGCCTAGTGTAAAGACGCGATTGTTTCATGATAACCTAGCCTATACTTTAATGAATGAATCATTACAAAATTTTTGTGGCATATATTATTGCAGTCATAGTCATAATTGGAAACATTGTTACATTAAAAAAGCCACTTACTTGTGATCATGGGCTACTGGCAGTTTCTCTAATTATAAGAGACAGGCATATTGTACAGTGATTAATTATTTAAAGCAGTGTTATAAAATAGTAAGAAAATTAATGCATTAATTTTATAATAAAGTTCACTCACATATGTAAGGATAGGCCATCTACTTCCATACAAGTCTAGCACATGATGTCCCATGAGTCAGGGAGTGAAGGCGACCACAAAAAGCTAGAACAGGGAAGGAAGCAGATTCTCCCCTTGAGCTTCTAGAAAGAACACAGCCCTGTCAACATTTTGATTTTAGCATAGCATGTCCTATTTTAGATATGCCTACTATATTATCTATTACAATACTTGAATGATCATTAATATACTAGTTAGCCTTGACCATGAAGAAATAGATTAGAGCACCTGACAAAATGTTTCACTGAATGCTCAGCTGTGGTGGAGATACCTTTATATTTAAGAGTATATACAATAGAAAAATGTATTCACCTTTTCTATTTGTACTTTTAACTGAGCTTGTTTGGATCAACTTCCTTTCCATCTGAAAGGAAAATGATACAGGAAAACATATTTAATCACTGTAGGAAAAAGATAAGTCATTTATAATGGAAGATGTGAGAGATTATAGGCGATGAGCCATACCTAGTAACTATTGCATAATTATGGTAAAGACTATTTTGATAAGCATCGATATATCTTCCTCAGTGACGTGTCTTTGTATTATTTACCTTTATTCATATTTCACTTTTCCTTTTTTAAAGTTTATTTTGAGAGAAAGAGAGAGAGAGAGAGCATATACACAAGTGGGAGAAGGGCAGAGAGAGAGGGAGAGAGAGAATCCCAAGCAGGGTCTGCACTGTCAGTATGCAGAGCCCAATGCGGGGCTCAGTCCCACAAACTGTGAGATCATGACCTAAGCCGAAATCAAGAGTCACATGCTTAACCTGGAGCCATCAGGTGCCCCTGAAGAAATTACTTTTATTTTTTTTTAAGTTTATTTATTTTGGAGAGAGAGCGTGGGGGAGGAGCAGAAAGAGAGGAAGAGAGGATCCCAAGCAAGTTCCACACTGTCAGCACAGAGCCTGACGCGGGGTTCGAACACATGAACTATGAGATCATGGCATGGGCCAAAATCAAGAGTCAGACACTTAACCAACTGAGCCACCCAGGCGCCTCTGAGGAAATTACTTTTATTTTGAGACCTGAAGAATGAGAAGGAGCTAGTCCTAAAAAGAGCTATACGAGAGGATCATGAGGATGAAACACCATATGGAAAGTTCTAAGAGATGGGAAATGATGTGACATGATTTAGAGCCTTAAAAGAATTTGTAGGATAGGTTAAAAGGATCTTGGCTTGAGATGAGCTCTTATTAGAAGGGGCACATGTACCCCAATGTTCGTAGCGGCACTTTCAACAATAGCCAAATCATGGAAAGAGCCTGAATGTCCATCAACTGATGAATGGATCAGGAAGATGTGGTTCATCTATACAATGGAATACTACATGGCAATGAGAAAGAATGAAATCTGGCCATTCGTAGCAAAGTGGATGGACCTCAAGGGTGTCATGCTAAGCGAAATAAGTCAGGTGGAGAAGGACAGATACCATATGTTTTCACTCATAGGTCTAACAGGAGAAACCTAACAGAGGACCATGGGGAGGGGAAGGAGAAAAAAGAGTTAGGGAGAGGGAGGGAGACAAAGCATGAGAGACTCTTGAATACTGAAAACAAACTGAAGGCAGAAGGGGGAGGGGGAAAGGGGAAGGGGGGGTGATGGTCATGGTGGAGGACACTTGTGGGGAAGAGCACTGGGTGTTATATGGAAACCAACTTGACAATAAACTATAAAGTTAAAAAAAAAAGAGAAAAATGATGCCAATTAGCTTGCTCAACACAGGATGGCCACAAAGCTTTAATTTGTGACAATCACAGTAGCTGCAAAGTGTAATAAAATAATGTCAATTATTAAAAAAAAAAGAAGAAGGGCCTTGTTGGGGCACCTGGGTGGTCAGTCGGTTGAGTGTCTGACTTCAGCTCAGGTCATGATCTCCCGGTTTGTGGGTTCGAGCCCTGCGTCGGGCCCTGTGCTGACTGCTAGCTCAGAGCCTGGAGTCTGCTTCAGATTCTCTGTCTCTTTCTCTCTCTGCCCCTCCCCTGTTCACTCTCTGTCTCTCAAAAATAAATAAATGTAAAAAAAAAAAGTTTAGAAGGGCCTTGTGATCCATTTTTAAGTGATCATATATTATTCTAGTATAGTTAGAAACCATTGGGAAAAAATACATGGGTAAGTAGAGCATGTCAAACATTGATCTGCCTCAAATGTATCTGATGGAGTGGTTAAAAATACAGATTCCAAAGACCTACTCTTAAAGATTCTGATTCGCTTGGTCTGGGTTGGTCTCTGAAATTGATACATGGAACAGCCTCTCTAGGTGATTCTAAATGAACACCTAAATTTTAGAACCAATGATTTAATGTGTTTTCTTTGTCATAGACCTTACAACATACACTTACATTACTCTCTAAACTCTGTCTTCTTCAAATTGCATCTGAACTTTACTCAAATTCATTTCTAATGTGCATTATTTTCAGCTTATCACTTATCTCTACTGTTTATCTACAGTTTTACTTTTTATAGTTTATTACTTATCTCCCCCCAGTATGGAAAACAACTTTTGTTTGTTTACTTGTTCTTTTTCTTTTTATGCTTGGAGATCAGGTATGATACAAAGACATTACCTCCAGAAGAACACATTTTTGAAATAAATTTATACAAATGGAAGATAAAAGAAAGAAAGAAATGCTTGATTTTGAGGGTTCCACTATCCAAAATAGCAGAAGAACAAAGTCAACATTGAGGAACAATAAGAACCTTAAGAAGAATATTTCAGCGAAATGAAAATCATCATGAATATATATTTACTCACAGAGATATATCCCTTACCCTACATCACAAAATTCCTAGTGGAGAAAACATTTATGAATGTAAGGAATGTGGGAAGATCTTTAATTATGGCTCAGACCTAATCAATAATGAAAGAATTCATATTAGTGAGAAGCCTTATGCATGTAAAGAGAAGGCCTTTATGCTTTGTGAACAACTCACTCAACATCTGAAAATTCATAATGGAGTGAAACCCTATAAATGTCTAGAATGTGGGAAGGCTTTTAGTTTTGGCATAGATCTTCGATATGCCAAAATACTCATACTGGTGAAAAACCCTATGAATGTAAGTAAGGAATGTGGAAAGACTTTTAGTTTGGGCAAGTATATAAGAATAAACCAGAAAACTCATAGTAGTGAAAAACACTATGAATGTAAGGAATATGAAAAATCATTTATATTGCACAAACAACTTAGTCAACATAAAAAAAAAATCACAAAGGTGAGAAATCTTTGAATGTAAGAAATGTAGGAAAGCCTTCATTCACACCTTAAAGGTCATCAGAGTATTCATACTAATGAGGAGCCCTATGAATATAAGAAAATTTTGGCAAGGCCTTTTAGACAGAATTCAACTTAACCAATATTAGAGAATGCACACTAAGAGAAACCCTACACATCAAGGGATGTGAGAAGGCCTATAAATGGAGTTCAACATTTAATCAACATAAAAAATGCATATTAAGGAGAAATTCTCAATTGAATGTATGTGGAAAGTCCTTTCAACTTCATTGAATCCTTACAGATCAGATCTTTCACAATTCTGAAAAAACAATCCTGAGTGAGTGAGTGAGGAATGGTGTGGGAAGCCATTTTAGATAAAATGAGCATCAGTGAATGTACACTAAGGAGAAACTGTGAATGTAAGGAATGTGGGAATGCCTTCAGATTTTGTTTATATCTTATTAAACATCATAGAATTTATAATGGTGAAAAACTCCAGAAAAGGTGAGGAATGTATGAGGGCCCAATATTCGTGCCATTATCAAATCTGAGAATTTGTACCCTTATTGAATTTTTACTTTTTCTTTTTCTCCATTTTTCATATAATATTAATACTAGGGGAAAATGTTTAGGAAACCCTTTTTTGGAGGGGTCATTCTTAGAATTTATTTGGCATAAAAGATTTCATACCAGGTATCTTAATTTATTGAATATACAAAAGACTTCTAGAATCACTCAATTCCTGTTAGATGTCAGCAAATTCACACCAGAGAAGAATTTCTTATTCTATCAGTTGTGGAACTGAAGGAAAGCCTTTAGTCACAGCACATACTTAGCTGATCATCTTCAAGATATTCAACAATATGCTTATTAGCTCTGTGACTCAGTTGTAAAATGGTGAAGTTAATACCTATCTAATAGTGTTTTTGTGTGTGTATGAGGATTAGTATCTGTAATCCCTTGTAAAGATTAGCTACTCTTCTTCTGGTGATAATCAATAGCATAACTGTTAGTGAATTCTTCTGAAAGACCATATTCCTAATGAACTTAGTAAACCTCCAATCACCACCCATCTCCTATTGAACTTGAGATAATTGATTCTGAATAAAGTAAGTAGAATATAAAGAAGCTGGGGGTGCCTGGCTGGCTCAGTTGGAAGAACACGTGACTCTTGATCTTGAGGTCATGGGTTTGAGCCCCACATTGGGTGTAGAGATTACTAAATAAATAAACTTAAGAAAAAGAATATGTGAGACAACTTCATTCCTAAATTGCATTAGGAAATTAATTCTGGAATAAATACTCTGGAATTAGTGGCTATAAATATATATTGAGAATATAGCTAGCTGCTGAAGAAGTAGAAAAGGATATGATGCAGTTTGTGGTTAGGTCCAAATAACAGATGTTCTATAATCTACACTGTCTTCTTAGAATTCAAAATTTATTAGAAATTATCAAAAGGATAACAAGGAGAAAACTGTCCATAAAGCTTCTCCATTGTTGTCCAAGTTGTCATTATGAAAACTTCCAAACATACAGGAAAGTTGAAAAAGTACAATGGGAAAAAAAGTACAATAAACGTGCATTTACTACCCAACTCCCATCCAGTTGAAAAGCTAACAGTTTGTCATTTTTGCTTTATCTTTCTATCATTTTCCATATAGCCAGAATATAATCACACCTAAAATATGTAAGGTGATGCCATGTGCAAATTCTCCCAGTTGTCCCAAGATTGACTTTAATAGCTATTTATTTTTCTTTTTATCTAGAGTCAATTCTAAGTTCATAAATTACATTTAGTTGATAGGTCTCTTTTAGTCTAGTTTAGTTCTCTACCTTAATTCCTTTTTTTCCCATTACGTTGGCTTTTTCTTCTTAGAGTCCGTGCAGTTATCTTGTAGGGTGTTCCATATTTTGGATTGTTGTGCTTGTTTCCTAATATTGTCATTTAACTTATTCTGCCATCTACATTGGAAATTAAGTGTAGAGAGAAGATTGAGTTTGGGTTAAACAATTTTGTAAGAATATTTAATAAATTATGTATTTTGTATTGTCATCCATCAAGAGGCACATATTGATATCATGAGGCCAAATTTGATCAAATGGTTAAGGTGATGACTATCAAATCTCTCCGTTTAAAAGGTCCTTTTGTATCCTTACAATTAGAAAGTAATCTGTGAAGTGATTCTAAACCGCTGCCCTTGGAAATTTGTATTTTAATTGTTTGATTCAAAGTGAAGAGCAGAGTTAAAATAGTTCATTCAGATATGAGTGATAATGAGTTGCTATATATCAAAACCTATAAGAGGTGATCAAAGTCATCTTTGGAAGGTCATCTTGTAGGAAATTAATACTTTTTAATAAATGCAGGAAATGAAGATTTAGGGCCAGAACGTTGTTTTGCTTAACAGACACTATTTGACAATTGATAATTGCCCCACAAGATTACATTTATAATCCTAGTGTACTCCTACAGTGTCTGTCACATAGTGGAGAGTTAATGAAACTGTTGAAGCAATCCAAACCTAAGAAACTAGAAAAAGAACAAATTAACCTGAATCCAGCAGAAGGAAACTGCTTATACAGTTAGAAGTTAATGTAGGAAGAGTAAAACATATCTAATTTATTTTCTGTGGAAAGAACACCAATCTAAACTAGACTTATAAATCTGATCAATGTAAAGATGAGATGTACAATGGTATTAATAAGGTGGTATACATATACTTATGGAGAGTTTTAAAATAACATGGTAATAATACATATTTAAAATAATTTTTTCAAAATTGACTCAAAGTAGAAATCAGCCTGATCTAATAAATGATCTAATAAATGTAGTGGGAAAATGAAAATTTGGTCCGAGATCTTTTAAAAAAATACTTAAATAAATCACCGGGTAAAAAATGAAGAGATAATCTGTAAAAGAATTTTACAAACTAATTCTATAAGGCTAATAGTCTGAAACAATACTGGATGAGGATAGTTTCTAAAAATAATCTAATTTATTAATATGAATATAAATATTCTAAGGAAAACATTAGCAAAGAAACCAGGCATGGAGGAAATCATGGTTTGAGAGCAGAATTTTGTTTTGCTTATCAGTCACCATTTAGAAATTTATATAATTGTGCCAAATGATTGCACTCTATTCCCAGCTTCTTAAGCAAGATGTATCCAAACTCAAGAAGTTTAAAAAAGAGTCAATATCAGTTAAGATATAATTAGTATATTCCACCCTCAGTCACTGAATGCTATTAAAATCCTAGACAGAATGGATGGGCACCTATCAGAGAAAACAGAAAGTAAATTTTAATGGACTAGAGAAGGAAACCAAAATTTGGAAGTTTGACCAATCTGGTGGTTAAGTTTTCTGGCCTGGACTAAAACACAACTTGATTCCCAGAACTGTGCACCAAGGCTCAAATAGAAAGAACTCCAAGAGAGGCTCTCTGGTTGGATGAGTGAGAGGAAGAGGATTTTGTGGGGTAGATAATGTGTAAATTAATGTTGTTCTCTTTTTGGTCTCCCCTTAGGCAAACGCTAGTCCTAAAAGCTGCAATCGTGGATAGGTGGTGATTGTAGCAGCTGCCAGCAAGTACTTAAACCCTGAGGATGGGGAATCCTACCTTATTAGTTTTGAATTCCACCTTATGAGTTTTGAATAGAGGAAATCTTATTACTTTTTCTCTTTATACACTCACTGTTTGGCACTGGAGGAGACCCTAGTTGTGGGAAGGGCAGAGTGGAATAGCAAACTAAAGGGGAACCTGGCTGGCTCTGTCTGTAGAGAATAAGACTTTCGATCTTGGGTCATGAGTTCAAGCCTCAACTTGGCTGTGGAGCCTACTACTTAAAAAAAAAAAAAAAGAATAGGAAAACTAAAGCCCTTTAGATCTAACTAGATTAGGAAGGGGACCTCTGAGAACTAAAGAGTTCTGGGAAGATAGAGGAAAGGAGGCAACTCAAGTCAGGGGTCCCATAAAGTGTATGGGCTTGAGGGAAGCACTCCCAAGCTGTACATGAGTTGATTTCACCTTAGGCAGCATACCAAAGGCCTTGAGAACTGAATCAGAAGGTAGATCATCATCTGGGTCCCAGAATGGGTACTGGGTGAAGCACACATAAGATAAAGCATAAGAACACTACAAATGCATCAAAAACTGAACTGACATTGGAGCCTCAGGGCACAGAAAGTGATGTGGAACATGCGCACTGAATGTAAATAAACTGCCTGCTAAAACAAACCAAAATTATCAACTTCCGTAGGATTTCAGCTAGACCCAGAGAATCAAATTATTCAAAATGTCTAAGAAACAGGGGCGCCTATCTAGCTCAGTTGGTTAAGTGCCTGACAACTGATCTCAGTTCAGGTCTTGATCTTGGGGTCATGAGTTCAAGCCCCACATTGGGCTCCACACTGGGTGTGAAGCCTACTTAAGAAAAAAAATGTCTGGGGCACCTGGGTGGCTCAGTTGGTTAAGCATCCAACTTCGGCTCAGATCAAGATCTCGAGGTTTGTGATCTTGAGCCCCTCATCAGGCTCTGTGCTGACAGCTCAGAGCCTGGAGACTGGAGCCTACTTTGGTTTATGGGTCTCCCTCTCTCTCTGCCCCTCCCCCACTCACGCTGTTTCTCTCACGCACGTGCTCTCTGTCTCTCTCTCTCAACAATAAACATTAATTTTAAAATTTAAAAAAAGAAAAAATGTCCAAGAAACAAAATATTTTACATAAAATGAGAAAATTTCAACTCAAAATGGGAAAAAAAAGACCCCAAAACTGAAATCACACAAAATTACCAAAATTACAAACGACTTTTAAAGGACTATGAAAACCATGTTCCAAGAAGTAAAGGTGTACACTCTGGAGAAAATGAGTAAGCAGAGGAATAGAAGCTATAAGAAAGGAACCAAAAGGAAATTTTAGAACTGAAAAATGGTAATAAAAATTAAAACTTACTTGATGGGCCCAATAATAAAATGGAGGAAAAATGATTTAGTGAATTTGAACATATCAATAAAAATTATCCAATATAAAAGATTTAAAAAATTTAACAGAACTTCTGGGACCTAAGGGACAATACCAAAAGGTTTGATTAACACTGTGTCATTTGAATTGTGGAAGGAGAAAAGAAATTTTCATTAAGAGAAAATATTTACAGAAAAATGGCCAAAAACCTACCAAATTTGGCAAAAGATACAAACTTACAGATTCAAGAAAGAAAGTACATCGCTTCTCGGCCTTTTGGCTAAGATCAAGTGAAGAAAGAAAGTACAGGCATGCCTTGGGATACTGTGGGTTTGATTCCAAACTACCACAATAAAGTATATCACAATAAAGAGAGTCAAATGAATTTTTTGGTTTCCCAGTTCATATAAAAATTATGTTTACACTATACTGTAGTAGGTTGTGTGCAATATAGCATTATGTTAAAAAATATACATACCTTAAAGAACACTTTATCACTAAAAAATGCTAATCATCTGAGCTTTCAGTTAGTGATAATCACTGACCACAACAAATACAATAATGAAGATTTTGTCATATTGTAAGAATTACCAAAATATAGCACAGAGACACAAAGTGAGCAAATATTGTTGGAAAAATGGCACCAATAGACTTGCTCAAGAAACGAATGCTTGATCTGCAAAGTGCAATAAAATGAGGTATGTCTGTAATCCCACAAAAGTATAAACTAAAAAGAAACCTTTGCTGAGACAGACCATAATCAACCTGCTGAGAATCAAAGGGAAAAAAATCTTGAAATCTTCCAAAGAAAATTTACCTATTACATATAAGAGAATACCTTTAAAAACAATTTTTCATCAGAAAAGTATGAGTAGTGGAACAACATTTTAAAAGTGCTTTAAGGAAAACACTCTCAATCTCAAATTCTATTCAGTGAATACAATTTTTAGGAATGTGTGATAAAGATATTCTCAGATAAAGAAAACCGAGATGATTCACTACCTGCAGACTTGCTCTAAAAGAACTGCAAATAAAGTTCTTCAGGTGGATGACAAATGTTGCCAAACGGAAACCTGAAACTCCCCTTGAAAGAGGAGAGGCTAAAAGGACATATATGGTGATAAGACTTCTACATTCAACATGAAGTAGTAAAATAGTAATTCAAAGTATACTGTGAATCATTTATTACATATATTATAATCCCCAGAGAAACTACTAAAGACTACTAAAGACTACTATCAGAGAAATAGTAAAAAACTAAATAGGTAAATTAAAATGGAATAATAAAATATAATAAAATGATGGGGCGCCTGGGTGGCTCAGTTAGTTAAGTGTCCGACTTCCACCCAGGTCATTCATGATCCTACACTTTGTGGGCTCAGGCCCCGCGTTGGGCTCTGTGCTGACAGCTCAGAGCCTGGAGCCTGTTTCGGATTCTGTGTCTGCTTCTCTCTCTGCCCCTTCCCTGCTTGTACTCTGGCTCTCTGTCTCCCCAAAATAAATAAATATTTAAAATATATGTTATTTTATATTTTAACTAAAGAAGGCAAAAAAGGGAAAGAGAAAGTAAAAATAGAGAAGAAACAAAAAAATGAGCTCAAACCAAATCTCTGAAAAAACTCCCCAAATCTGTGAATATATAAATTAAATCTAAAAGGTTTAAAACCAATCATTAAAAGACAGATCATCAGATTGGATTTTATAAACCTGAACTATATGTTGTCTATAATAAAGTGGCTTTAAAAAATGTTTATTTATTTTGAGGGGGGGTGCAGAGAGAGAGGGAGAGAGAGAATCCTAAGCAGGCTCCATGTTGTGAGCACAGAGCCTGATGCAGGGCTTGATCTCATAACAGTGAGATCATGACCTTAAGCTGAAATCAAGAGTCAGATGCTTAACTGAATGAGCCACCCTGGTGCCCCAGTGGTACATTTTTAATCACTGAAAGGAAGAATTCCAAATTCCAAATCCTATATCAAAGGGAAAAAATATTATTCAAGAATAAAGGGAACTGGGGCTCCTGGATGGCTCCATCGGTTGAGCATCCAACTTTGGCTCAGGTCATAATCTCCCAGTTTGTGGGTTTGAGCCCTGCGTCGGGCTCTGTGCTGACAGCTCAGAGCCTGGAGCCTGCTTCAGATTCTGTGTCTCCCTCTCTCTCTGCCCCTCCCCTGCTCATGATCTGTCTCTCTCTGTCTCTCAAAAATAAATAAGTGTTAAAAAAAAAAGAATAAAGGGAACTAATATTATCAGTCATTAGGAAAATGCGAATCAAAACCACAATGAAATACCACTTTACAAAAACTGAGATGGCTATAATTTAAAAAAAAAAGGAAAATAATTGATGGCAAAGATGTGGAGAAATCCTTGTGGTGAAGCCACTATAGAAAACATTATGGGGGTGCCTTGGTGGCTCAGCTGGTTAGGCGACTGACTCTTGGTTTCAGCTCAGGTCATGATCTCATGGTTTGATGAGTTCAAGCCCCATGTCAGGCTCTGTGCTGGCAGCATGGAGCCTGCTTGGGATTCTCTTTCTCTCCCTCTCTCTCTGCCCCTCCTCTACTCACACCATCTCTGTCTCTCTCAAAAATAAATAAACTTCAAAAAAAAGAAAACATTATTACAGTTCCTCCAAAAAATTAAATATATAATTATCATATAATACAACAATTCCAAATGAAAGTAGAGATTGAACAGATATTTGTATACCAGTGTTCATGGAAGCATTATTCACAGTAGCTGAAAGGTAGAAGCAACCCAAATGTCCGTTATTAAGTGAATGGAAAAATAAAATGTATACACATACAATGGAATGTTATTTGGCCTTTAGTAGGAATTAAGTTCTGACATATGCTACAACATGGATGAAGCTTGATGATTTTATGCTAGGTGAAATAAGCCAGACACAAAGGACAAATATATGATTCTATTATATGAGGTACCTGGAACAGTCAAGTTTATAGAGACAGAGAATAGTAGTTACCACTGTCTGGGAGGAAGTGGTTATATGGAGTTAATGTTTAATGGGTACCGAGTTTCAGTTAGGGATGATGAAATATTGGAGATGGATAGTGGAGATGGTTGCAAAACAGTGTGAATGTAGTTAATGCTGTTGCATTGTACATTTAAAAATTGTTAAAATGGTAAATTTTACAGTAAACATATTTTACCACAATTAAAACATTTTAAACACATGCTGTCTCTAAGAAACACATTTCAGATATAAAAATAGAGACAAGTTGAAAGTAATAGAAAAGGATATATCATGCAAACATTAATCAAAGAAAACCAGGAATGGCTATATTAATATAAGAAAAGTGGTCTTCAGACCAAAGAAAATGATTAGAGATAGGGAATAATGTTAAAGTCGACAACACACCAAGAAGATATAACAATTCATAAATATTTATGCACCAAACAGGGGAGTTGCAAAAAATGTGAAGAAAAAACATATAGAAATGAAAAGAAAAATAAACAAGTTTATAATTGTAGTTGAATACTTCAACATCTCTCTCTCTCTCAAGAATTGTTGGAACACTAGACAGAAAATCAGCAAGGACACCAAAAAACTCAGTATCATCAACCAAGAATATATAATTGCTATGTATAGACCATTCAACCCCAAAATATTAGAAAACATATTCTTTTCAAGTGCTTCTAAAACATATCCAAACCAGCTATATCATGGGCCTTAACACAAATGTCCACAAATGTAAAAGAATTAAAATCATACCGAATGGGTTATTCGAATGCAATTTACTCAGAGTAGAAATCAGTACAGAAAGATAACAGAAAAATCTACAAACACTTGGAAACTAAACATACTTCTAAATAATCCATGGGTCAAAGAAGACATCTCAAAAATATGTTGAACTGATTATGGTTTTGGGAACTTAATTTTGGAAATAACTACTACATATATAAATTAGTATATGATAAAAACCAAGTTTTATTGTAGTGAATGATAACCAAGGATGGTTATCTGAATTTCAAAATTGAGATGTTAGTTAAAAATGGCATTTTCATCAAAAAGAATATTCTCTATTAATTAATAATTGAATTGAACCACATGCAATTTAAAAATACTGCGTTGGTTATTTAATTTTATTCTAAGTAAATAAAAACTCAAAATTATTAATAGAAAAAAAGACATTGAACTGAATGAAAATAAATCTGAATGAAAAATTTTAAAAAGTGAATAAAAATTTGTAGGAGGCAGATAAATCAGGGATGAAAGAGAAATTTATAGCACTAAGTGCATATATTAGAGAAGAGGAAAATTCTCAAATTATTAATCTAACATCCCACCACAGGACCTAGAAAAGAAAACCAAAATAATACAAAACAAGCAGAAGAAACAAAAAATGAAGACAAGAACAGAAATAAATGAAATTGAAAACATTGAAACAATAGGAAAAAATCACCAAGATAAAGAACTAGTTCTTTGGGAAGATCAATAAAATTGACAAAACTCTAGAAAGACCACCACCACCACCAACAACAACAACAAACCCTGAGGACACTGATTACCGATATTCAGATGAAATAGGAGATATCACTACTTTGCAGACATCAAAATGATAATAAGGAATTCTACAAACAATTCTACACATATAAATTTGACAACTTAGATGAAATGAACAACTAACTTGAATCACAAAACTACCACAACAAAGCCAATATGAAACAGATAATGTGGGGGGGGGGGATAGATAACGTGAATAGCCAAAATACTATTAAGGAAATTTAATCTATGATCTATTCCCCAAAAAGAAACCTCCAGGGTTGGATAATTTCATTTGAGAATTTTACCAAATGTTTAAAAAAACAATTTTCCAGCAAATAGAATACTAGTATTAACTTGACACTGAAGACATAGACAATATAAAAGAAGAAATACACAGTCCACTATACATTATGAATATAGACACAAAAAAAAACCCTTTTTAAAATTAGCGAAGAGAATTCAATAATACATAAAAAGAATTTTGGGGCGCCTGGGTGGTTCAGTGGTTAAGCGTCTGACTTGGGCTCAGATCATGATCTCATGGTTTGTGGGTTCAAGCCCTGCATCAGGCTCTATGCTGACAACTCAGAGGCTGGAGCTTGCTTCAGACTCTGTACCTCCCTCTCTTTCTGCCCCTCCCCAACTTGTGCTCTGTCTCTCTCTCTCAAAAATAAACATTAAAAATTTTTAATTAAAAAAAGAAAAGAATTTTACATGAGCAAGTGGGGTATACCCCAGGGATTCCACGCTGATTCAATATTTGAAAATCAATCAAGGTAATCCACCATTTCAACAAACTAAAGAAAAAAATTAACATAACCAAATCAACTGATATAGAACAAACATTTGACTGAATTCAACCCTAACTCACGATAAAAACTCAGAAAAACAGGAATAGAGGGAAATTTCTTCAAATTGATTAAAAACAAAAAGTCTATGAATAATTTACAGCTAATATTATACTTAATGGTGTAATAGTAAGTCTTTTTCCCTGACAATCAGGAAGCAAGAATTTCTGCTTTCACTATTCTTAATATAATCCTTAAATTCTTGTGCATGCAGCAGAGCAAAGAAAGGCAATAAGAGGTATACAGATAGGGAGAAAAAACTGTCCTATTTATAGATAATATGATTGTTTATGTAGAAAAACTTCGGTCATTAAATTTCTAGGACCAATAAGTGAGTTCAGAAAAGTGACAAAGGAGTAGACAAACATACAAAAAGCAGTTGTATTTCTATATATTAGGAATGGACATGCAGACATTGAAATTAAAAAGTACATACTGTTTATAATTACTCAAAAATACATAGTGTAAAACAAAACATATGTAGGACTTCTATGCTGAAAACTAAACAATACTCATGAAATTAATAAAAGACTAAAATATATAGACCCAGTATGTTCATGGATTGGAAGGCCAAACACAGTAAAGATGTCAGTTTACTCCAAACTGTTGTGCAGGTTTAAATACAATTCCTTTCCAAATCCCAGCAAGAATTTTTGTAAATGTATTATTGTTGCTGTAACAAATGGCTTTAAACACAAATTGATTATCTTATAGCTTTGTGTGTTTGAAGTCCAACATGGGTCTCACAGAGCTAAAAGTGATGAGTGGGCAGGCTGCATTCATTTATGGCCTTTTGGAGGCTCAAGTGGGACTTTCTTCTATCTTCTCCTCTATATTTCTCCTCCTTTTTCTTCTTCCTCTTCTTCTTCCTCTTCCTCCTCCTCCTCTTCTTCTTCTTGTTTCTAGAGGTTTCCTGCATTCTTTGATTCATGGCTCTCTTTCTCCATCTTCAAAGCAGGCAACAACAGGTAGATTCCTTCTCAAAATGCATCATTCTGACCTCTTCTGTCTCTCTCTTCTGTCTCTAAGATCTTTGTGATTATATCATGGCCATGTAAATTAGTCTGAATAATCCAGACTAATTTATTTAAAGATATGTGGTTAGGAAACTTGATTCTACTTGCAATCTTAAATCCCCTTGCTCAGTAACCTGGAAATTCACACGTTCCAGGGACTAGGATGTTGATATATTTGTGGGGTCATTACTTTGTATATCATAGCAAATGCAGACCAGATTATTCTTTTTTTTAAAGACCAGGTTGTTCTAAAATTTAAATAGAAGACATATGAGCTAGAAAATGTAAAGTCATTTTGATGAAGAATAATAAAATGGGAGGAATCACTCTACCCAACATCAAGAATTATAGTATAGATACAATAATAAAGACTGTGTGGTATTACCAGAAACTGACCCTTGGATTAATGGAACAAAACAAAGAACCAGAACTAGATTCACATAAACCTGTCCAGCTGATTTCTTTTTTCGTTTTCTTTTTTTAAAATTTTTTACATTTATTTATTTTTTGAGAGAGAGAGTGAGAGCATGAGCGGGGAAGGTCGGAGAGAAGGAAACACATAATCTGAAGCAGGCTCCAGGCTCTGAGCAAGCTGTCAGCACGGAATCCGACGCGGGGCTCGAATCCACCAACCATGAGATCATGATCTGAGCCGAAGTCGGACACTTAACCGACTGAGCCACCCAGGTGCCCCTCCAACTGATTTCTGAGATAGAAAACAAATTCAATGAAGGAAAGACAGTTTTTTCAACAAATGGTGCTGGAGCAATTGGACACTATAGGCAAACAAAAACAAAAATCCACTATCTATATAACTCTATTATATCTATATAACTTTATAACTCAATAACAAAATTTCAATCAAATATGATCATAATCATATAACACAAATTGGTTCAAAATGGACTGCATAGGGGCGCCTGGGTTGCTCAGTCAGTTAGCGTTCGACTTCGGCTCAGGTCATGATCTCAAGGGTTGGGCTCTGTGCTGACAGCTCAGAGCCTGGAGCCTGCTTTGGATTCTGTGTCTCCCTCTCTCTCTGCCCCTCCCCTGCTCATCCTCTGTCTCTCTTTGTCTCTCTCTCTGTCTCTCTCAAAAATAAATAAACACTAAAAATTTTTTTAAAAAATGGATTGCATAACATAAAACTATAAAACTTTCAGAAAAAAAAAACAAAGGAAAAATTTAGGGAATTTAGAGCTAGGCAAAGAGATTTTAGAGTTGATACCAAAAGTATGAATCATATAAGAGAAATCTGATAAATTAGACTTCATCAAATGAAAATCTTTCACCTTGCAAAAGACTTTGTTAAGAAGATGAAAAGACAACCTACCCACTAGAGGAAAATCCTTGCAAGTCACTATCTCACTAAGTATTAATACACAGACACACACACACACACACACACACACACATTCAATAGTATAAACTCCCATATAATCTAACTAGAAAACAGACAAAAGATTCAAACAGACATTCCACTAAAGTAATTATATGGATGGTCAATAAACACACAAAAAGTCAGTGGTACCAAGCATGTTCAAAACCCAGTGGAGCAAATTCCATTAGTTTTCAAAGACTAGGAGTAATCTCCTGTGTCCTAACACTCTACTGCCCAGGTTTTGTCTCTGCCCTCTATGTCCATGGCTCCACAGTCATTCTTCCTTTTTACCTGAAGGGTAGCACATGTTTACAGTTGATTATCAGCCCATTTCCTCCCTGTAGAATTTTGGAAATCTGATAGCTTTCTGTTATTTCGTCCTTGTTCTTTTCAGTCCAAGCCAGCAGTGTTTCTACTGAAATCACATTTGCAAAGACCGTGCGGGTCTCCTGTTTGTCACAGGGATCCACACAATTAGACAAGAGGGTCCTCCATGGATCACTGTTGGGCAACCATTTCTATTTGTTTCTATTGAGATGGTTTATTGGATCCATGAGTCATATACCTAATCTCTTCAACTAAAGGTTCTCCGAGCACACTCTGTCTCCAGAGCAAGCTTTCTCCAGTGAACTCCTAATTTCAACATCTTTGCAGTTTGGATAGGCTGAGAATTCCCCCAAATAATCAGACTTTGATTCCTTTTTGCATAATAGTTCCTTCCTAAATTTCTCTTTTCTTTTATATTTTACTATATGCAGCAAGAAAACACCAGGCCCCACCTTCAACATTTTCCTTGGAAATTTCCTCTGCCAAATATTCAAATTCATCACCTACAAGTTTGCTTTTCACACTATAAACCACAATTCAGTCACGTTTTCTGCTACTATGTAAGAAGAATTATCTTTTCACCAGTTTCCAATATTAACATTTCTCTTGAGCCCTTACCAGAAGTACCATTAAATGTTAATATTTCTAATAATATTCTGTTCATGATACATGTATCCTCAAAGAAAATAGCTTTCTCAATCCTGCTCTCTTCTTTCTGAGCCTACACATTAACATCCCTAACAATATATTTAAGGTAATGTAGGCTTTTCTATCATGTGGCTTAAAATTCTTCCAGCCACTACCCATTATCCAAACCCACTTTCACATATTTAGGTGTTTGTTTTAGCAGAGCCCCATTTCCTGGTACCAAAATCTGTATTAGTTTTCTGTGGCTGTCATGAAAATCACCATAAATCTAGTGGTTAAAACAACAAAAATATGCAATATATTTATAAAATTAAATTTAGTGGACTTGACTTCAAATGGAAGTTAAAAATCATAAATTTAAAAACAGAAAAATCATACCGAAAATGGCATCTGCCACTACTTTGAATTTTTTGCAAGGACACTTCAAGCAGGGTCACTTTTTATAGCCAAACATTTGCATAATATCCTTTTTGCCCCTTCCCTCTTCCGCCAGCTGAGATATATTACATCCCAGAGATGTGCATGAGGAGGGCTTAATATAGGATTGGGAATAAGGGAAGTTTAAAATGTGACATATAGATTTAGGATATTTGCTGTTTTCCCTAGGATGCCAAGGAGTCTGGGGCTGGCCTACTCATTTTTAAAAATTTCATTACAGTAAATACAGTAGCAGTGTATCTCTTCTAATAACACCCCATTCCATCTCCTCCTATAAGTGACATATATTTTGGTGGGTGTAGTAATTATGATAGGAGAGTAGAAAATGGGGAGATCTTGGGAAATAGCTAAGAGCATAAATATGTAGAGATTCCCAATGATTACAAACACTTTTATGACTTGTTTATATAACCTCCTATACTGGAAGTTCTCTTAGGTAAGAAAACAGCCTAGTCATCTGCGAGTTCATAATTATACTTTTAAGCTTAGCCATTTAAAACACTGTTAGTACATCAGAATTTCTAGTACATTATACACAAGACCTATAAAACATGAATATTATGTACTACATATAAAAATAAACTAAGTATGAATATAATGCTCTCCTGCAAATAAAACACGGCTATTTCATTATATAATCAGTAAGTAAATCAAGAGGCAGGATAGCACATGTAGGGATGCCAGATAATTTATATTTTTATGACAGCCACAGAAATACATATGAAAGAAGAAACAAAGGAGAGTAGAATATCCAAGAAAAAGTGACTCACATAGTCCCAACATCTTTGGTTGGTTGAGGTTAGAACAGATCCAGTTATACCATACCTCCCCACTCATTACATGTCCAGGAAAAAGGGTAGATTTGCATCCTCAGTCATGAGTATAATTCTTGTTAGTTGCCATTGTTAGCATACAATAAATAGTATTAATTCATATACAAATATAGATTTATTCAAATGAAACAATTACCAGACTCTCATAGTTATGAATATAGACCCTGTAATCTTACCTACTTATTTTTGGTATGTTCATCCTGTCCTCAAAACAACAACAAAACAAACAAAACAAAAAACAAAAAAACCCTCTATGCGTAAATAGTTATTAGTAAAAGCTAAATTTCACAAAGTTCTGTCTGGTCAGACAAGGCATTACATGTTTTAGACCCTTCGAAGTCTAAATTTTTATCATGTCTGAATTTCCTCATTACCCACTGTTGTTTTTCTTTCTGAAATTATCTATAAGCCCTTGACAAGCAGGTTTCCATTTGCTAGCCACTTGTAATTGCTGTTCTTTTCTGTAAGACAGAGGGCCCAAATTGAGGGGGGAGGGAGCTTATTTAAATTTTAACTGCATTTTATTATACACAGTAACAATGTATGCAGTAAATATGTTACAAATAATCAAGGGCCTTCAGTAACACTGTTCAAGGTGCTGCTGAACTTACTATTTTCACAGAAAAGATGCTATAGACATTAGTGTTTTAGCAAATTCCCAATTCTCAAACATCAAAATCTCTCCAGTGATTTTTCATTTGGGAATTGAGACCCACATTTCCTGAGATAAATCTATAAAAGGTCTACATATATATGTATACACATATATATTTCACTATATTTATTTTTTTCACAATTCTGTCTACTGTGACTTATATTCCCATCTTTTACTCATCTTTGTCGCTTCTTAACCTCCCTTTCTCTAGTACGAATTCTATGATGTTAAATAAGGTGTATGCTGTGGCTAAAAGTATTCCTATAATTATGACAACTATAGGATTCCCTCCAACATGAATTCTGTGGCTTTGTGTAAGGTTTACATACACGGGTAGAGTCTTTCTATATTTATTACATTCAGATATTCATGACTAACAGTCTTCTTACAATCATAATATTATATGGATTTTTAAAAGTAGAATTCTCGGGGCACCTGGGTGGCTCAGTCGGTTGGGCATTCAACTTCGGCTCAGGTCATGATCTCGCGGTTCATGGGTTCCAGCCCCGCACTGGGCTCTGTGCGGACAGCTGGAAGCCTGGAGGCTTCTTCAGATTCTGTATCTCCCTCTTTCTCTTTGCCCCTCCCCTGCTTACATGCTCTCTCTCTCCCTCAAAATAAACAAACATTAAAAAAAAAAATAGAATTCTTTAGTTGAATGACTGCTAAAGACCTTTCTCCACATTGCTTACAATCAGAGCTGTTACTTTCCAAAGTTAATCGCCTCATATTAAGAAAGGTCTGAGATGTTTGGCAGCATCTACCATAGCTGAAAAAAATTTACCCTTAGACTGAGTAATTCATCTTACTATAAGATCAACAGAAATGTACACACACACACAGAATATTTACAGCATTTAGAGCAGTATTTTTATTACAACACAAATTTATAAAAATACAAATATCCATCAAGAGGATAAATAGTGGTATATTCTTAAAATGGAAGAGTATACAGAATGAAAATACATTACTGCCACATGCAATAATGTATGAATCTTAAAATGTTGAGTGAATAAAGACACAAAAGAATTCATGATATATGATAAAACATAAAATTTAAAGACATGCAAAGACTGCTTCATGATATATAAGCCAGAGACATGGTAATCTTTGGGGAAGTAATAGCTATTCTTTATTCCAGAATGCAAGGAGAAATGTATTTCATATTTTCTTTCTTTTATGGAGACTGATATTATAATCATTCTGTATCTTGCCTCTTTTATATTATGTAAGACTTAAAAAAAAATAATCTGAGCGAACATGAAAACTTAAAAAATTAGCTTCATTTCTGATAAAGTCCGATAACAATGATCATATCCATTATATGTGCTAGTAAACAGCAGATAGTTATGTGGTTGGTACTTTATTATTACATTCGTGATTAAAATTACCTTATGAAAATGTTTTAGCATGCTTTTTTTTTTAAACTAAAGTTTTACAGTAACTTGGAAAGGCTTCACAAAGATCACATCATTTATTGCATTTCTATATTTTCTCCCTTGTGAGTTCTCTGATGGACAATGAGGTTTCTCTTGTAACTGAAGGACTTACTACACTCATTACAAATATAGGGTTTCTCCCCTGTGTGAGTTCTCTGATGTACAATGAGATTTGTTTTCTGGCGGAAGCACTTCCCACATTCATTACATTTATATGGTTTCTCTCCTGTATGAGTTCTTTGATGATGAATGAGATAGGACTTCCTGCTAAAGGCTTTCCCACACTGAGGACATTCGTAGGATTTCTGTCCTGTATGAATTTTTTGATGTACAGTGAGAGTTGCTTTCTGGCGAAAGGATTTCCCACATTCATTACAAATATAGGGTTTCTCTCCTGTATGAATTCTTTGATGTAGATTCAGATTTGTCTTCTGACTGAAGGATTTCCCACATTCATTACATTCATATGGTTTTTCTCCTGTGTGAGTTCTGTGATGATCAATGAGGTATGACTTCATTCTAAAGGCCTTCCCACAGTGAGGACATTCATAGGATTTTTCCCCTGTATGTGTTCTCTGATGTGCCACAAGGGTTGTCTTTTGGCGGAAGGATTTCCCACATTCATTACAAATATAGGGTTTCTCCTCATTATGAGTCTTCTCATGAAGAGCGAGGGTTGTCTTCTGGGAGAATGATTTCCCACATTCATTACAAATATAGGGCTTTTCCCCTGTATGAGTTCTCTGATGAACAGTAAGGTTTGCCTTCTGGTGAAATGACTTCCCACATTCTTTACAAATATAGGGTTTCTCTCCTGTATGAATTCTCTGATGTAGAGACAGTGTTGTCTTCTGGCGGAAGGACTTCCCACAGTCATTACACTCATATGGTTTCTCTCCTGTATGAGTTCTCTGATGACGAATGAGGTGTGACTTCAATCGGAAGGCATTTCTACACTGTGGACATTCGTATGATTTTTCCCCTGTATGTGTTCTCTGATGATCAGTGAGGGCTGTCTTTAGGCGGAAGGACTTACCACATTCATTACAAACAAAGGGTTTCTCTCCTGTGTGAGTTCTCTGATGATCAATGAGATATGACTTCCTTCTAAATGAATTTCCACATTGATGGCACTGATACGGTTTTTCCTCTGTGTGAATTCCCTGATGCAGAATCAATACTGACTTCCTGCAGAAGGACTTCCCACATTCAGTGCATGTATGTTTTTTTTCAATATTGGTCGTTCTTCTCCTTTTATTATATTCAGATGGGTTTTCCCTTCTGTAAGCTCTATTATGTGTAATTAAGTCTCCTTTTTTAAGGAAGGCTTTCTCACAGTCATTATATCCAAATGGCTGTGCTGGAGTTTCCACCTTATGATATTGCATAAGTACTTCATTATGACTGACAACCCTGCCACGTTGATTATGGGATTTGACTCCAGGTTGAGCTGTCTCTGGTTTAGTATTGAGAAGTGATTTCCCATATCCATTATACTCACTAAGTCTTTTTCTTGCAGGACTTATATTACTGATGATTAATTCTGAAACATTTTTAAAAATCTTTCCATGAGTATCATATTCAGGAGGTAGGTTTTTTGAATTAATAGGGTTTTTGCTTAAAGTACATGTCCTTTCATATGCATTACTGTTCTCTTTAATCAGTTTTTTGTGGTTGATGAATACAACTGATCTAGAAAACTTATCTTGGTATTCCTTGAATTTCACTAAAAAGTCTTCATCTTTCCAATTTTCTTCTACAAAAGAATATAATAGCAATTTGTGAATCTTCACATATTTGTTATGGAAAGAAATTGTACTAGTGTCTAATATATGAGATCAAAAAAAAGCCCTGGACAAATTATTCCTTGCCAGGGAAAAGACACAAAACCTAAAGAAAAACTCTGCCTCAGTGTGGAAAAGAATGAAAAATTAAGCAATGAACGCTAGTAACTTTTGCACTTTGTACCAGAACTTCATACAGAAAGTGAAACAAATACACCAAGCAGTGAGGAGAAGACAAAGAATGGTGAAAGACATACTGACGCTTGGATAGGTGGATTCAGAAGCAATGAAGTGAACCTATCAAGGGCAGTAAACTTTAAGTAGGATGGACAACAAAAATTAGTAGAAAAGCTTATTCAAGAAAATTAGAGGAAGGATTACTTTTGGAGAACACAGATCAGAGCCTATATTTTTATACATTCTGCCTTAGACTGTGAGTCAAAACACTTCCAGTTGTTCCCCCACCCCCTACCATGTAGCCATCAATGGCTCATTAATCTTTCCAGGTATCCAGTAATTTCCTAGTGTTTAAAAGACAACCCTATAGCCTAGGCTCTAATTCTCCATATCATTTTCTCTTGTGAGAAGAGCTATGAAGACACTTCCAACAGGAACTGTAAAACTGAGTAGGAGTGTATTTACTGGAGTATTCATTATTGCTATTACTACCAATCCTTTCAGAATGGTTCAATAATGAAAATCTCATGACCGTCAATTATAACTATTCCTCTTTGCAGACTTACTTTTTCAGGTTTAAAGAAAAACTGCCACAAGTCTTTCCTCAATATAGTAACTTTTATTTTTTTCTTAGGATTTATTTTTGAGAGAGACAGAGCGAGCGAGCAAGCAGGGGAAGGGCAAAGAGGAAGGAGAGAATCCCAAGCAGGCTCCACAATGCCAGCACAGAACCCAGCGTGGAGCTCGACCTCACAATCTGTGAGATCTTGACCTGAGCTGAAATCAAGAGTTGGATGCTTAACTGACTGAGCCACCCAGGCACCCATAACTTTTCTTAACTCCGGTTTTCCACATCGTGGACAAGATTAGATTGTTCACTCTCATTCTAAATGATTCATTAACTTTAACCTTCATTTCTCTGGTATTTTATAGCTATATTTGACTTCTGTTATTTTGCAATCATCTACATCTAGTGAAACAATGTTAAATTTAGGTACAAAAAACCTATTTCTACTTTCAGTCCATTACTCTCAACACCAACATATAAGGAATTTCTCTTGTAAAGAAAACTTTAAATCACTGAGATTCACTTTTCATATTCAAACAAGTTTTCAGGATTGTCCACAACTTGCACACATAATACTAAGGCCTCATATTTTTTGCCTTATAAATATCTCACTTACTCCTAATCACATGCTTTGCTCATGTTCTTTTAAGCAGTTGGCTTGCCTTCCATTCTTATTTCTACTCATAGTTAGATTATCTTTAAGAAAATACTTCATTCTGTGATGCCAAAAATCCTTCACTTATTTCCCCCTACCACTTTAAGAACTATTTCTTTATAACTTAAAAATGGTTATGGTCTAGGAAACTAATTTTAACAAAATATTTTCACAAGCTTAATCATGTCTTAAGTATTTTGTGAAAAATGCAGATTTTGATAGTAATCCTTTTCCACAGAAAGGAATACTTTATTGGTTATCTCCTTTGAACTCTTCTGAGTTTACATTAACACTGTATATCCTACCTAGATGGGTAGTGTTTGGTAGAATCCAACCATTTCAGTCAGAATCTATATAGCCATGGCCTGCGCAGGTACATCTGGAAGGAGCTTACCATGCTTTCTGAATGGAGGAAAAACATAACTCGCTTGTACAGCTCCACAGTTAGTGAAGCAAATACGAATATTTAAAATATTTTCTACTATAGCAAAAAAAGATATAAACAAAGGATCTTATCTTTGAAGGAAAGAATCCTTAAGCATAAACCACATAAAACTGGGTACCAAATTACATAATCATTTTCAAGAGTTGTGTGTGTTTGAGTTGGTAAGTAGCATGGGGATTCAGAGAAAGGATGTGGAGTGGTTAAGGAATAGTTTATGGAGAAGAAATCTCAAGATTTAAAAGAGACATAGTAAATGGAAGGGAGAACACAACACAATGAACAGTACAGGCATTATGACAAATCATACATATGTGAAGAACATTGAGGAGACTATATCAAGAGGAAATTACCAAGAGTTTTCCATAACAGGCGGAAATTAAGTTGAAAAGACCAGATGAGGGCTGATTATAGTAGTCTTTGAATGAAGAATTTCAATTTCATATAATAAATAATAGGAAACAAGTGATGATATCTCTTGTCAGGAAAGTAACAACATAAATTGAAAGAATTAAGACAAAATTATAGCAAAGCCAAGCTGTAATTATTGTAGTCAAGACATGAAATAAGATAGTTGTTATTTTGTATGATGTCAGTGAAAAATGAAAATATGGGAAAACGTAAATACATTTCACAAGGTGGTAAATATAATACAAATTGTGAAGAGATTCAAAAGAGATGATGATAGAGACAGAAAGCTGATATCATGGTAAAAATAAAACATTTGGAAATAAATAGTAGGAGGAATTTAAAGGCTAGGAAAGTCTGTGATTTTCATTTCTAACATATTGTCACAAAATAGGTGAAACATCAGAGTGCAGAACCCCTGAATACTACAGTGAAGGTAGGAAAAATGTGTTGAGTATGTCAGTGTAAGAGACATTTACATAAAACAAAGACCTTCTGTCCTCAGGATGGATGAGATTACTATACCTTAAAGTCAGCTCCTTTGAAGTAAAATCAGAGAAATAAGACAGAGTCTAGTGAAACAACATACATTTAAAAATATATGTATCAGTGACTATTATGTGCCAGGTATTATCAGACAGTATGTCCGGTGATGAAGAAAACCAACTTAGAAATAATCACGCAGGGAATCAGGATAAGAATAAGTTAATGTTTTACCCCAACGATGGATTGATTTTAGGAATGATGATCAGCCATATAAAGTGAACCACAAAAGTTTAATAGAAGAAAATGATAACTGTGGAATTATCACTATGGGCCAAAGCAAGTGAGTTTTAAATTAACAGCTATATTTGTGGTGAGAAGGGGAGCTTAGACTTAGCACAGAAAACAAATCTGAGGCAATAAAAAGAAAGAAAAAGAAAAAATGGAAAGCAACTGAGAGGAAAAACATTAAACAAGAATTTTCTCTTTTAAAAACAGGTTTAAGAATGTTCAAATCAAGAAAAAAGATCTAAAAGGAAGGTTTATAATACATTTTGATTAAGAGTGGCAACTATCTTTGATAACACCAAGCAAACTAGAAGAGAATATTATAGTGGGAGAGTGATATTTAAAAGTTTGGTTTAAGTTTTGCAGGAATAATGATCATTTCAAAGGTTAGGAGCCTTTAAAAAGACACTCCCAAAATATTTCAAAGGTGCCACCTACCACATGACCATTTTAAAATTTGTTCTCCACTAGATTTCATCCACCTGAAGAGTCAGAAACTCACCTAAGCAGGTATGACCTGTAAATGATGTCCACGGCTCTTCTCCTCGTTCTAACTTGAGGATCACATCAGGCTTGGTCATGTGACACCCTGATAAAGAAAAGTTTGGATTAAGTTGTTTAGGCTTCAATACATCTGAAAATTAGTAAAGTACATTTTCAATACTGCAAATTAAGATATTTCTTTGTGTAAGAGTAAACTTAACGTCTTGCTCTGGGCAAGTACAGAATTATCCTTTCTGCTAACAAAAAAATAATTCATCAATTCTTATCCCTGAAATTCAAGATCACACATAATTCAGGCACTTTGAAAGGAAATGTATGCTACTGAAAGTTTCAAAGAGAGTTTTTCTGACCAACAGAGATGAGGTGGCAATAGTTTTCTAACATCACATCCATGTAGAGAGTCTTCTGAGCAGGATCCAGGTGCTGCCACTCCTCCCGAGAGAAGTCCACAGTCACATCTTTGAATGACACTGATGCCTGCAATGGATTGGAACTGTGATTAGAATAAGTTGACTAGATATTGGGGACTACTTTTGATCTGTTCCTTTGGGGCATTCATATCAATGTAATGAAAGCCAATCATTTTTGTTTTGTGATTTATACTGTAAGGTAAACCAAAGTGATGATAGAAGTACCTGTCACTGGATTTATTTAACAATTCATCACAAACATATTTATGTGAAGTCACTTTGTACCCCCAAACTGCATTAGTTTACTGGAGTGCCAAGACATATAAAACACTGTCCCTGCATAGCCTCAAAGCAGGGAAGACATACTTTCAAGAAAATATGTTTAAACATACACCTGCTAGAAGGTGTTACAAGTACAAGAGAAAAATGTAAAAGATGTGGTATATTAAAAGGGCAACACAACTAATGTGGTAAAATTTTTCTCTGCGAAGATTAATGTATTATGCAGAAAAAATATGGTTTAAAAATGCATGGGAGCAACTTCTGGCATCCAAAAACAATACAGTGAATTGGTCAAGAAAATGATTCCTCAGATAGTAATTATTTATACTTAATATAATATGTATATCTGAACGTAACATATAACAACTCACAGATGTCATTGGAAAGCAATCAAAGCAAGCAAAAATTGAAGAACTTAAACTTGTTTTAAAAAATTGAATTTTTTTTTTTTTTATTTGAGAGAGAGAGGGAGAGCATGAGCTGGGGAAAGGGGCAGAGGCAGAGAGAGAATCCCAAGCAGGCTAAATGCTCAGTGTGGAGCCCGACGCAAGCCTCCATGCCACAACCCTGGAATCATGACGTGAGCTGAAATCAAGAGTCGGATGCTCAACCAACTGAGCTACCCAGGTGCTCCAATGGAGAGCTTATCCTTAAAGGACAGCAACCGAGATGGGTAAGAATTGTTCAATTCATGGCTTTTTTTGGGAAGGTACCGGAAACCCCATAGCTGTTAAGGCAGAATTTAGAGCTGGCAGATAAGCTCGAGATTTAGAAATAAATTCTTGAAGTGAGAGAACTACAGAAAGGATGAGAACCAAAATCTGGGTATAAACACTGCCAGAACTCCACGTTGATAATTAAACTAAGCAGTTGTTGGAGACATCACAGAGGACTTAGGAAAAAGCAGACAGAAAGATACCAAAAATGAGTTTTGAAAAATAGAAGTGCACCTAGTGAGATTCTGAGATTTCAGCATTTTTGATTAACAGCATTACACAACCTGCTCATAGCACAAGCAGAAGAAAACTGAAGTCTTACTGGATTGAGGTATCAGAAGTTGCAGCTCACAAAGCAGCAGGAAGTATAAGGAGTGTAACACTGGAAGAAACAGACCTACTGAAAGTTAAGTCCCAAAATCTAAGTATAAACACTCACCAATTCCTTAACTGAGAGCTAATGTATATGAACAGAAGGAGAACCTAACTCCCCTCACCTAAGTGGGCTAGGGTCAAAAGCAGCACCTGGAAGCTTAAAGAACTGAGCTGATATATCAGCTGCTTTATACTTTGGGGTTGGTGCAGAGTTCAATTTTCAAGCAAGTTAGTTGCCTGCTAGGACAAGAAACCAATAACCCTCAGAAAAAAGACAACACTATCAGATTACTATATTATTCATGATATCCAGGTTTCTAGCAAAAATTACTAAATATGTAAAAAAACAAAACAAAACAAGAGAGGGAGAATATGACTCATATTCGAAAAAGCCAGTCACAGAAATTAATCCCAATGTTGGATTTTGCCAAAAAAACAAACAAAAACCAAACAAAAAACAAACAACTTCAAAGCAGCTGCTCTTAATGTGTTCAGAGAACTAATATTAGGAAAACCTGGGCATAGAAATAGATACAACTAAAAAGTCAAGAGAGGAGAGGTGCCTGGGTGGCTCAGTCAGTTGAGCGTTTAACTCTTGATTTTGGTTCAGGTCATGATCTCGCAGTCATGGAATCAAGCCCTGTGTCGAGCTCCATGCTGAGTGTCCAGCCTGCTTGGGCTTCTCTCTCTCCTTCTCTCTGCCCCTCCTGCACTGGCACTCTCAGTCTCTCTCAAAATAAATAAATAAAACATTAAAATAGATAAATAAAAAGTCAAGAGAGGAATGAAAACGAACCATTAAAATGTATTTGATTGATACAAAATACAACAATATAGAGGAACAGATGAATAAAAACAGATTAGGAGGAAACTTAAATTCACATTAGTAAGTGCAAGAAGCCAATCAGAAAAGTCTGTATAATTCCAATTATATGACATTCTGGAAAGGCAAAACTCTGGAGACAGTAAAAAAAGGAGGAAGGGACAAAAAGGTGTAGCCCTAAAAGTTAAAGGCACTAAAACTATTCTGTATATTACTATGATGGCAGAACATCATACATTTGCAAAAATCTACTGACTATACAAGACCAAGAGTGAATCCTAATGTAAACTATGGACTTTGGAATCGTGTATCAATGTAGGTTCATTGTAATGAATGTACCATTCTGGTGCAAGATATTGATAATGGGGAGGCTATTCATGTATGGGGGCAGAAGGTAAGTGGAAACTCTGTACTTTCTATACAATTTTGCCATGAACCTAAAACTGCCTTAAAATATAAAGTATATTTAAATGGATTTAAAAAAACAGGTTAAGCACTTGGAAAACAAAACAGCAAAATGGCAGCCCTAAATCCATATACCTTTAATTGTATTAAATATAAATGGACGAAACACTCCAATAAAATGACCAAGATTATTAGAATGCATGAAAAAGCAAGATTCAAATATAATTCTGTCTGAGACATATTTTATTTTTTAAAGTTTATTTATTTATTTTGAGAGAGAGAGAGAGCGAGAGAGCGCATATGTACAAGTGGGGAAGGGGCAGAGAGAAAGGGAGAGAAACTCAAGCAGGCTCCACACCCAGCACAGAGCCTGACACAGGGCTCAATCTCACGAACCATGAGATCATGACCTGAGCCAAAATAGGAAGCTTAACCAACTGAGCCACCCAGGCGCCCCTACAAGAGACATATTTTAAATATCATAGATACAAATAGGCTGAAAGTAAAGGACGGAAAATGACATACAAACACTAGACATGGGGAAGTTGAGGAGTGTTACTACTACAGACAAAAAGGGGCATTTTATATCGATGAGAAAAATTAAATACACCAGGAAAACAGAACAATTACAAATGTATACATACTTAAATAACAAGAGTTTCAAAAAACAAAAACTGACAAAAGTAAAATGAGACTTAAAAAAGTTTTTGTCAGTAAAAAGGGGAGAAAAATTTAGACAGATTTACACTCAACATGGGGCTCCAATTTACAACCTTGAGATCAAGAGTCAGATGCACCAGCGACTGAGCCAGTCAGGCGCCTCTGTAGAGCACCACTAATAATCTTCCAACACTGTCATTTTCGAACTTGTTTAGACATGTTAGGTGTTTTACATCCAGGTTAATTTTAGATCAACTTATAAATCTTTATAAAACAAACTACTTAGATTGTGAATGAGTTTTGAAAGACTTTATAGATTGGTTGGAGATAATGGATATGTTAACAATAGTAGGTCTTCCAATCCATGGACCTGGTGTATGTTATTTAGGTCTTTTTAAATTTCTCTCAGCAGTGTTTTGTAGTTTTCAGTGTACAGGTCTTGTAAATGTTTTGTTAATTTAATTCTTTAAATTCAATTTCAATTTTTTGTTATTAGTATATAAAAATAGAATTGATTTTTGTATTTTGATATGTGACCTTGCTGAATTCACTTTTTATTTCTAGTACTCTTTTCTGTAAATTCCTTATTACTTCCTACATAATCTGGTCATATTATCTGTAAATACAGTTTACCTTCTCCCTTTCTAGTCTATATGCCTTATATTTCTTTTTCATTCTTTATGCATCACCTATGGTGTTGAATAGAAGTGGTAAGAGCAGACATCCTTGTCTTGCTCATGATCTTAGGAGGGAAAACAGTCGTTCATCATGAAGTATGATGTTAGCCATAAGTTTCATGAAAATTTTCTTTCTGGTTATTCTTTGACCCAAAATTGGTTACTTAGAAGTAGTATATTGTTGGGGCACGTGGGTGGCTCAGTGGGTTAAGCATCCAACATCGGCTCAGGTCATGATCTAGTGGTTCGTGGGTTTGAGCCCCGTGTCAGGCTCTGTGCTAACAGCCTGGAGCCAGCTTCAGATTCTGTGTCTCCCTCTCTCTCTACTCCTCCCCCTCTCATGTGCTGTCTCTCTCTCTCTCTTAAAATTTTTTAAAAATGTTTTATTTATTTTTGAGACAGAGAGAGACAGCGCATGAGAGGGACAGGGGCAGAGAGATACAGAATCCGAAGCAGGCTCCAGGCTCTGAGCTGTCAGCACAGAGCCTGATGCGGGGCTTGAACCCACGAACGTGAGATCATGACCTGAGTCAAAGTCGGAGGCTTAACCGACTGAGCCACCCAGCTGCCCCTCTCTCTCTCTCTTAAAAATAAATATTTTTTTAAAAAGTAGTATATTGTTTAATTTCCAAACATTGGGCCTTGTCTAGATATGTTATTTTTATTGATATCTAATTTAATTCAATTGTGGTTAGAGAAGATGCTCCATATGATTTCTCTTGAGATTTGCATATATTCTGTCGTAGTATATGGTGTATTTGCTCTGGAAAAAACATGTGTTGTGAGATTATTAAAAGTAGTGTTCTACAGGGGCACCTAACTGACTCAGTCAGTGGAGCATGTGACTCTTGATCTTGGGGTTGTGAGTTAGAGCCCCATATTGGGTGTAGAGGTTACTTAAAAGAAAAAAAAATTTTTTAAAAAAGTAAGAACAAACTATATACTATCCAGAAGAGGCTCACCATACATATGAAAACATAGGAAGGTTAAAGTAAAAGGATGGAGGGGCACCTGGGTGGCTCAGTTGGTTAAGCGTCTGACTCTTGGTTTGGGCTCAGGTCATGATTTCATGGTTTATGGGTTCGAGCCCTACATTGGGCTCTGCACTGACCCCAAGGAGACTTCTTGGGATTCTCTGCTCTCTCTCCCTCTACCCCATTTGCTCTCTCTTTCTCTCTCTCAAAATAAATAAACTTAAAAACATTTTAAAAAGGATGGAAAACATGTATACTGTGTAAATACTAATCATATTAAAGCTAAAATGGCTATAATATCAAACAATATAAATTTCAGAACAAAGAATATTATCAGGGATTAAATGAGGCATTTCATAGTAATAAAGAGGGTCAATTTATGAGAGAATGTAACAATTCTAAATATGAATCCACCTAAAAACAGAACTTAAAAATATATTAAAGAAAAACTGATAAAAAAGTCAAAATAGACAAAACCAAAATTATAACTGAAGATTTCACCTTTCCTCTCAGTCATTGCTACAACAAATAGATTAGAAATCAATAAGGATGCAGAAGTTTTGGGGCACCTGGGTGGTTCAGTCAATTAAGTGTCTGACTTCAGCTCAGGTCATGATCTCACTGCTTGTGGGTTCAATCCCCGCATTGGGATCTGGCAGACAGCTCAGAGTCTGGAGACTGCATCCGATTTTGTGTCTCCTTCTCTTTTCCCCTCCCCTATTCACATGGTCTCTCTCTCTCTCAAAACTAGAGAACGATTTAATTAAACCCAAAGTATTGGGGAAAAAAGGTAAGAAGTGAAGACAGAGGAAACAGAAAAACAATGGGAGTCAACCAATGAAACCAAAAGCTAGTACTTTGAAATGATCAATGAAATTGATAAAACTCTATCCAACTGACCAAGGAAAAGAATAAGACACAAATTACCAACAGCAGAAATGAAAAAGGGGCATTGCTACAGACTACACAAATATCAAAAGGATAAAAGGAGTATATTTTGGATACCTTTGTCAATAAATTTGACAAATTCCTTGAAAGATACAAACTATAGAAGCTCACTGAAGAAAACACTCCGATAACCTGAATATTCCTAATTCTACTAAGGAAATTGAGTTGCTAGTTAAACCCCTTCCTACAAAAAACATCTCCAGGTTAACATGGCTTCACTGGTGAATTCTTCTTTTTTTAATATCATATTATTATTACTTAATTTAATTATTTTCAGGTTAACATACACTGTAGTCTTGGCTTCAGGAATAGAACCCAGTGATTCATCTCTTACATATGATACCCAGTATTCATCCCAATAAGTGTCTTCCCTAGTGCCCATCATCCATTTAACCCATTCCCCCACCCACCTCTCCTCCAGCAACTCTCAGATTGTTCTCCGTATTTAAGAGTCTCTTATAGTTTGCCTCCCTGTTTTTATTAAAAACAATTTTTAAATGTTTTTATTTTTGAGAGAGAGAGAGAGAGAGAGAGAGAGAGAGAGAGAGCATGAGTGGGGGAGGGGCAGAGAGAGAGGGAGACACAGAATCTGAAGCAGGTTCTAGGCTCTGAGCTGTCAGCATAGAGCCCAACGCGGGACCCAAACTCACGAACCACGAGATCATGACATGATCTGAAGCTGGACGCTTAACCAACTGAGCCACCCAGGTGCCCCTGTTTTTATTTTTTAATTTTTAAAAATTTATTCACTGGTAATTTCTAACAAGTACTTTAAGAAGAAATAATACCAATTTACACAAATTCTTTTAGAAAATAAGAGAGTATACTTCCCAATTTATTTTAAAAGAATTATCCTGATATGAAAAGTAAACAAAGGTATTAAGAAAAAATATAGACCAAATTCTTTACGAACCACAAACAAAAGACTCCTTAACAATGTACTATATTAGCAAATTAATTGAGCAGTACATAAAAAATAATATATTATGATCAAGTGGGATTTATCCTAGAGCTACTAAGTTGGTTTAACACTTCAAAATCAATATAATTCATGGTGTTAATAGAAGAAAGAGAAGGGGTGCCTGTGCTCAGTCAGTTAAGTGTCCAACTTTGGCTCAGGTCATGATCTCATGGTTTGTGAGTTCAAGCCCCACATCGGGCTCTGTGCTGACAGCTCAGAGCCTGGAGCCTGCTTTGGATTCTCTCTCTCCGCCCCTCCCCTGCTTGCACGCTCTCTCAAAAATAAACAAACATTAAAAAAAGAGAGAGAGAAAAGACCCATGTAATGGGGAATAACCAATAGATGCAGAAAAACTTTTGAAAAAATTCAACACCCTCTCCTGATAAAAACTATCAGCAAAATGGAACTTCTTTAACCTGATAAATTTATGCAAAACTTATAGCTAATATCATACTTAATAGTGAAACACTGAATCCCTTCCCCCTAAGGCAGGAACAAGGCAAAAATGTCTGTTCTCGCCCCTCTATTCAACATTGTACTGAAGGTTCTAGCCAATGCAGTAGATGAATAGTTTGAAAAGCAAGAAGGCAAACAGTCATTATTCACATATGACATGCTTATCTATGTAGAAAATCCTAAAGACTACAAAAAATTACTACAATAAGTGACTTTATTTTATTTAAAATTTTTTATGTCTTTATTTTATTTTGAGAGAGAGAGACAGTGAGCAGGGGAGGGGCAGAGAGAGAGAGGGAGACACAGAATCCAAAGCAGGCTCCAGGCTCTGAGCTGTCAGCACATGGCCCGACGCAGGGCCTGAACCCACGAACCATGAGATCATGACCTGAGCTGAAGTTGGATGCTCAACCGACTGAGCCACCCAGGCGCCCCTAGAATAAGTGACTTTAGAAAGATTGCAGGTCAATATACAAAAATCAATTGTATTTTTATATATTAGCAGTGAACAGTGAAAATTTGAAATAAAAATGGATAGCATTTACAGTAGCATAAAAAATAAATACCCAGGGATTAATATAACAAAACGTGTAAGACTGTACACTGAAAACAACAAAACATTAGAGAATTTAAAAATCTTAAATAAAAAGAGATGTACATCATATTCATGAATTGGAAAACCGTATTATCATTGATTACTATTCTCGAATTTAAACTGTTAATAAATATTTTAACATCTTCCACTCCCTTAATGGGCCATCTTTATACATTCTTCTAATGTGCTTTAGGCCTGATGCTATAAAAAGTATAAGATAACAGTCACTGGTTAATGTTATAAGTACAGAGTTTCTGTCTGGGATGATGAAAAAGTCCTGGAAATACATAGGGGTACTGGTTACACAACAATGAGTGTACTATATGGGACTAAACTATATACTCAACAATGGCTAAAATGGTGAAATTTTACATTATGTATATTTTACTACACACACACACGCACACGCACACACACAAAGTTAAACAGAAAAGCATAAGAAACACAAAGATCCATAAGTGAGCACTAGGGTGAGCACTTGGAGGACTGGAAAAGGAGCAAAGGTGTTATATGCGAAGACAAGTGACCACGATATGAGAGAGGCATTCAAAATAAAAATATCGATGGAGATGAAGGGAACTGTGGTATAAGGAGTAAGATTCACCACTAAATTGTGTAGTGCAAGAGAGACATTTATTTAACTCAAGCTAGGTATATTAGCAGGTGGATATGGGACTGGGGCCAAAAGATTGAAAACAAAACAAAAAAGAACAAGATGGGCATGAAATAATGAGATAAATATTGGGCATGTGCCTGAAGTATCTGTGGAACATTCAGGTGGTGATTTTTAGTTGGAGATTGGATATGGTTTTGACACTCAGAACAGAGGGTTAGGTTTACAATTATGTGAGCATTAGAATAACAGTGGTGGCTTGTGAATAGGAACAGGGGAATGTAAAAAGATGAGAACCAATAAAGAATCTGGAGTACAGGGGCACCTGGATGGCTCAGTTGGTTAAGTGTCCAACTTCGGCTCAGGTCATGATCTCACCATTTGTGGGTTCAAGCCCCATGTCAGGCTCTGTGCTGATAACTCAGAGCCTGGAGCCTGCTTCAGATTCTGTGTCACCCTCTCTCTCTGCCCCTCTGCCACTTGCTCTCTCTCTCTCTCTCAAAAATAAATAAACATTAAAAAAATAATAATAATAAAAGAATCTGGAGCACAGTAGTAATTAAGAAGTCCAGATATAAAGATGACATTTCTGAAAGAACCAAGAGAAAATAACATCTTTGAAACCAAGAGCAGAAATATTTCAAGAGTTATATTTGTAATTCTTGTATGGTGATCCAAGCATATATATTTACTTCCCCTGAATCCAAATATAAAATTAGAGAAGTTTAAAAATAGAAACACCATTAGCATAACAGGGGAGTGTTATTGGCAGGCCACAGATTTTTAGGAATTGTTAGCAGCTATGAGCAAAACTGAAGGATCAGACAGGAGAAAAGCAAGATTCTCTGTTCTTTGCACAATTTGCCAAGCATAACTCTTTTCTTAAAGCCTCAAGACAATAGTCCTTGCTACTTACTAATAGCAATCTATCAATTCCATCTCCATCTTGACTGTTTTTTATCTAAACCAGCAAAGTTTATGCAGTAATATATTCTCATCTGAGGTAATACATTTTTGCCACAGCTCTGCTTCTGGGAGAAGGAGAAATATGTTTAATGATAAACCCACTTAATGTGTGAACACTGGTTAAAATTAGAAGGAGCATTTGTGAAAGGAAAAGGCTTATCTGGCCAATATGGAAAGAAATAGGGACACTTTCCTGAAGGGAAAGATAGGCAGGAGGATTTATTGCAAGAAAAGCAAATGCTCAAATACCCTTAAAAAAAAAAGATTATTTTGGAAAAGAGAGAGGAACCATCACCTCACCTGAGCCATGGTTTTGAGATTTGCAAGAGGTGACCAGTCTTCCTTTGGTTCCTCTTTGGAAAAGAGGCAGTTCCTAAGAAGGCAAAGCCAAGATGAAAAGAAGCCAAAATGACACTATACATGCCTTACAGCTCTCTTATGACTTAAGACTCAACTGAAATTGCCTCCATTTCCCTTGCTTTGGCCTTTGACCCCTCTGCACATTCCACATATTTTACAGGAAGGAGAATGAATGAGCTAGACAAATCTTATTTTATCCCCAAATGCAGAGATAAAGGGTTCTTGGGCAAGAGGTTAGATTTTAGGCAAGTTCCCCTCCTTTCTAGCACTATTTTTTTTCTCTTAGCAGCCTACCTTCAAGCTGCTCTCCAGAAGGCTCTACCATTAACACCATCACAAGCAATATATGAGAATACCTGTCACCCCATAACTTGACAAATGCTACCGATATCAACTTCTTGATGCATCCCTATCTGATAGGTAGAAATTGTGGTTCTAGGTTTTATTTTTCCTATTATAAGAAAAAATAAGCTTCTTTCATAAGTTTAAAAAATATCCTTAGTTTCTCATCTGTTAATGGTCTCTTATAATTCTTTCATTTTTCTATTAGATTTTTATGTCCTAGATTGGTTATTAGATCTTTTTTAAAGGAAGGAAATACTATATTCACTTATAATAATTTATAGTTTCTCATTTGACTTTGTTTTTCCCATGCAAAAATAACTTATAGCAGGGGTGCCTGGGTGGCTCAGTCCGCTAAGCGCAGGTCTTGATCTCACAGTCATGAGTTCAAGCCCTGCATTGAGCTCTGCACTGGGTGTGAAGCCTATTTAAATACAAAAAAATCCCATTGGTTTAGTGCTGTCAGGTATTCAATAACCTGTTATTTCCTTCACTCATCAAAACTGCCATCTCTGTTGCTTCTTGGTCTTTTGGCTAAGATCAAGTATAAATGCCATCTTTATCATATACTTTACTTCTTTTATATATTTGAGTAGATATGGATTTTATATTTAGTTTTACTGATCTGTTCATTTAATTGCAAAGATGACTCGGCAGTTATTAGTTTTAAAACATATTTTAGTATCAGGTAGGGCTACTTCCCCCTTCATTATTTTTTTTCAGAATTTTTGGCTTGTTCATATTCTACAAAGAACTCTAGAAAGTTCAAAAATTTTACTAAAAATTTAATGGAATTGCATGAAATTTTAGGGAGTTTTGACACTCTGTCATGTGTCTTCCTGTTCTTTTATTCAAGTCTTAATTTTTGAGTCCCTTAGGAACATTAAAAATTCTTTACTTACACATTACGAAATTCTTTGTATCTCATATAAAGAATGAGATGGCCATACATACATATATATATATATATGTTTACACACACACACACACACACATAAGCACACATGTATAAATGAAACTTATTGGTTTGTCAATGCTTTTCCCAACAAACCTCTGAGTTTTCTAATTGTTGTCACTGTTTATAACAGCATGGTAACTTAGAAATTTTTCTCTCAGTCTCAGATGTTCCAAAGATGGTGAGGAAAGCAAGCTTCTAAGTGTCCCTCATTGTAAAATGAAGTCTTGTAAAAACCATAAAGTTTTGCTACCATTAATTTAACCCCTACTTTAAGAGGCTGGAGAGGCTGAGAGAAGAAAATGTCTAAGAGAGTAAACTATTTTTAGGACATAGTTTTCCAGGGGAAGAAAAGTGGGTGCTTTCTTATAAGAAACAAGGGGCCCCTTAGGTGCTGATGCCACTGGGAAACAAAGTGGCGAGAAAGTTTTTGGGAAAAATGTATATAGTTCAGGATGTGAGAGGGCAAAGCGACTGAGGGGCTAATTCTCACCTGAGCTCTAGATGGGCAACCCATGGATGGAGCCTGCCCGGAATGGCTTGGATTCTCTTGTCCAAGAGGACTCACTGGAGAGACAACAAGACCCACCAGAGCAAGCGGCCAACTGCATGCCCAGAAGAAACATTGAGAAGATAGCAGGAGAAGTGGCTGCTTCATGCTACCCATGAGAAGGGAAATGTATCTGAAGTTCCCAGCAGTGGGTTCTCTCAGAAGGTAGGAGATGACTTACACTAAATTCAAATGGTACCAATCATGTTAGCCTCTTCTTGTCCCTAATTTCTGACTTGTGTCTTGTTTTCCGGCTCCCAATCCATTCCAGTCAGAGACTACCCACCTAGAGGGAGTAAAGAGATGAAATTGAAGTTGAGGAATTAGAGAAGAGGCTGATTGTGTACTCTTTTCCCAGGCAGGCTTCCAGTAGGAGGGAGGGTTTTTATTTTAAAACAAGTTTGAAGCACTAGTTTCTACAGTGAATATTTTAAAAAAATATTCATTTGTTTACTTTTTAAGAGGGAGAGAGAGAGCAAGCCACGAAGGGGCAGAAAGAGAGGGAGAAAGAAATCCCAAGCAGGCCCTGCACTGTCAGCGTAGAGCCCAAGTGGAGCTCCAACCCACAAACTGTGAGATAGTGAACTGGGCCAAAACCAAGAATGCTCAACCGACTGAGCCACCCAGGTGCCTCTATAGTGAATATTTTATTCACTATATAACTGTTTAAACAGTTATTATGAGACTGATCTTGTATTTAAATGTTCAACAGATTCAGTCTTCAGAATGACTGAAGAAATTACTGAATCTGTCTAGGAATGCATCCAGTAGCAGGGAAAAAACGGATTCACCCAAATAGAAATTTTGAGTGGCAGTTAGGGGAGAAATTTTTTGTGTGTCTTTCCCAATTTTTTTATGGTGTCCTATTCATTTCAACATACCAATCATTAGTCAATGTGGGGTTTCCCAATATACAATCCTACCATCTGAAAATTATTTTTACTTTACTTCCTTGTCTCCATTAAAAAAAAAAAAATTCTATTTCACTTGTCCAGTTGCCATAGAGTGAAATCTACAAACATACAAAATGCCAATATTCAGATAATCTAAACAATACATATTTAACTGGTCATGTATCCAATTTCTCAAGCGATTCATCTCAGTCACACAATAACATTCACGAATTACTGCGGACTGTGCACACAAAATACTTTAAAAATTAGACAAAGACAAAGTTTTATTACCCTCGGCACAAGCACAATCCCATAGGCACAGGTCAGGCATAATCTCACAGACCCCATAACATACTTCTACACAAAGTAGCAACATTTTACTCACAAACCCCTTACTGTCGTCTCTCCAAAGTCGCATGCAGTCTCAAAAACAAATCAACTCGCATCCTATTTGAAAAATTAGACACACAGACTTTATCACTTTCCAAACAACCGGTTCCACAACGTCACACGGAGTAACACATGCCCAAACTACACAAGAACGGGCACAAAAAGCTACACAAACTGAATGCCCGTGTGTGCCAGGCCGCGCACTCCGAAAGCTGGTTTCCTCACGGTGGGAGGAGGGAGGGCGGGAGGAGACAAAATTCCTGCCCTCCCCAAGCTCACACCGCCTCGGGCTTCCAGTTCCCTCTTCGGCGCTGTCCAGCCTGGACTACCGGTTCCCTCCAGGACGCTCCCTGGCCCGGGCTCCCTATTCCCTTCTCGGCGTTCCTGGCCCTGGCTCCTGGTTCCTTCTGCTTAGGTTCTTGCCTCCCTCCCCGTTCTCTCTAGGGCCCAGAACTCTCGCCTTCTTCCCCCGGTTTCTTGGCCCAGGTTCCCGCCTCCCTCCTCGGCATTTCCCCCGGCCCCCCTCCCGGTCCCGCCATCACCCGCCACCTCCGCCTCTGTAGGACCCACCAGCCTCACCTTCGACCACTGGCCAGCCGGTGCGCCTGCGTACTCCCGCGCGAGCTGTACCTCCCAAGTGTCTCCGCGGCTCAGTCTTTGAAGCCGCAGCCTCCGTGCGCGCGCTCGACATCCGGGCTTTCGCGGCCTTGAACTACATTTCCCAAAGCCCCTGTGCAGCTTTTGAAAAGAACTTTTGAACCCCGGGTCCTCTCTGGTTATCCCTAAAGGTCTTCGCGCTCAGAATGGCCACCGGAGTCTGGGCGTGGCGGGCGCGCAGAGTGAGGAAGCCCCGAGCCCCCAAGGTGCAGACAGGGCGCTTTGAGCCCGAAGCTCAGGCCTGTGCATGGGTGTTTGTGAGCGTTTGTGGCGGTGATGAAGCCGAGTGCGAGTGTGTGCGGTGCTGAGGCCGTGACAGGTGTGTGATTGTGCATGTACGTCCCTACTCGGATGCGGAGCGTTTTGGGTGACAGGTCCGCTGTAGTGTACAGGCACGTGACACTGTGGGGTTTGAGACCGCCCATCATAAGGCAGTGCTGTTACCTAGTGTGATGGAAGAAGCTTTTAATTCTCGGACTGGTACGAGTTTGGGTGTGTAATGGGATAGAGCTTCATTTCTTCAGTTTTGGGTTTAACGTCGGGACTGAAGGGTCTGTTGAAGACCTTTCTGAGAGTATATCTGCGCTTGTGAAGTCTGCAATGTCTGTATTAACCTGAGTCGCCCTTGCACTGAAGCATGGCCTGAGTTGCCTTCCTCAGGCCCCCCTCCCCGCCATGTCCAATGCCTAGCTTCGTGGTTAACACAGTGGGGGTATCAGTGAAGTGAGTGTTGCCCATCTAGGGGCCAATTTTAGGTTCTATCTTCTCCTAGGATCTGTATTCCTGGGTTCCCTGCTGCTTTTTTTTCTCCTGCTTTACAGCCATGGACCCCAGCCGCAGAGAAATGGTCACCAAAAGGGAGTCCGATATTTGAGTGGTAGTATAAAGTGTTACATGCAAGCAAAAAAGCACAGACCTGTTTTTGGAATGAAATTTTAGAATTGTAAGAGTCTTTAGGCAAAGTCCTAGAAAGACGTTTGGAGAGCCTAGGAGTGGCTTTCCTTTCTTAGAGTATCTCCCTTGGGAGCTGAGGTCAAGTTCCATGTTTCAGAACCACATCATTCCTAAAGCTGTCTCCCCAGGAAATTTGCTGTGAATTTAGAGAAGTTTTCAGCCCTGGATATCAGTGACCCTGGGTTTTCCCTTTAATACTAAAAAGGATTAGCAGTATTCCCCATCTCCCTTTTACTTCTGTCCAGTATGTGTGTGGTAGATGGTGAGAGATTGTGTGGTGTTGAAGAATTTCTTCCAATTTAGCTAGTCTGTGGTCCAAGAAAGGTCTAGTGTCTAATGATTCCTTATCCTTTCCATGCCCCTCCCCTTTCCCTACAGTGCTGTTCTCTGAGAGAAGAGCTCTGAATAAAGAAAAACATTCCTGGGCATATCTGAAACCAGGCTTAAGGTCAGGGATTTTGTTCTCCTTGTTCTCTCCCTCCCTCTCTCTCTCTCTCTCTCTCTCTCTCTCTCTCTCTTTCAGAAAAAGGAGTAATTGTTCTTCTCTGAAATGGTTAGGTTACTAGTAGGCAGGGGCTTGTGATGGACTTTGACAAAAAGCATGTGGTGGAAGTGACACTGTAAGATTTATGAGACAAAACCTTAGGAGGTCTGCTCTTTTCCTTTTCCTGCCCTGAGACCACCTTGTACTGAAGATTATGACTGGCTTGCTTGAAGACAAAAGATCACTTGGAGACAGAGGCCTAGCTGACAGCAACAGCTACCAGATATTTCAGAGACTATCTTGGATCATCCAGCCCCCACCAAACTACTGGCTGTTATTAGATGAGTGGAATTTGTAGAACCACTCAGCCAAACCAAGTCCAAATTGCCAACCGCAGAATAACGAGCTAATGAATGTTTTTTGTTTTAAGCCACAAACTTTTGGGATAGTTACATAGCAACAATTAACTGAAACAGTTGTTTAACTTTTTAGACTTTTTTTTGTATCACTCCATATTGGTATAATTGTATTTGTCAATCTCTTTTGTAAAGTGATTTCTCTACTGATATTATATCTTGAAAATTTTCTATATCATTAATTACTTTCTACAGTTTTGGATTTGTTTATCTTAGTAGTCTTTTACATGGATATTTTGTAATTTATTTAACTATTAACTTTGCTGAGCAACTCCTTACTGTCCAGCTCCCATGTCTTCAACAACTTCGCATTCCCTTCTAGAACCTTATTGGGACATGGGTTCCTATCATTTCAGGGGTATGTAGACCCAGGAATGTGGAATTGACTTCTGCTGAGTGGAGTACAGAGGAATTTGTTCAAGGGTGTGATATAGGATCTATATGTATTTATTTAATCAACTGGGTCTCCTGGATTACAGTATCTCTTTTCCCTTTTCCAGTTCAAAATCTGTATTCTAGAGCCATCTTTCTTCACTGTGACTCTTTAGGGTACTTAGCTAATTTTCTAAAGGACTGATTTAAGATTCCTGGAAGTAGAAACAGGCATCTCTGCTGTGTGTTCTAAAGTGTCATCATCCTGATACTTCAGATTACTTTCTCAACTTCCTTTTCTGCCTAATGCTCAAGGGAATGGTCTGAATTTCTACACAGCCACATCAGGCCTAAGTTCCATTTCTTCTCCTATGTGTAGGGTTTAATATTAACTAATTTCCAAGGCAGCTGTGATTTCCTTGTTGGAGCAATGACTGGTCGAGGGATTGGCAGGCAATAAGAGATTGGAGCCTAGGTAAGTGAGGGGCAACCAGGAAGAGGAATCCAATGTGTAATAAAATCTTAGGTTTCAAGGTTTAGGATCTTTAAGGTAGTAGTTGAGTCATTTATCTGAAAGGCTTCACATCTATGAATAAACTTCAGGCCACTTAAAGCTAGAATTCAAATCACTACAGCACTACATTCCATGTTTCATATACATCTGTTATTTCTTCTGCTCTCAGAGGCGGGGGATTAGCTCTATTACTTTTTCTGATTGTAATTCAGAAATTTAGAAAATACAGAAAAGCTTAAAATCATGCTCATTTAGAAACAGCTTATTTGAACATTTTAGTCTAAATCATTTCCTGTTTCTCTGTGATTAACATATGGATATAGGCATATAGGATATGTTCATTCAAAACAGAATCATACTACAGTACTGTATTGAAATCTGCCTTCATCATCTAACAAAATACAGTGAACAGCTTTTCATGTCATCAGATTACAATCTATCATAATGTTTTGGCTGCATTGTCTGGATATACTATGTAACCATTTCCCTATTGAAGGATATTTAACTTCTTTCCAGCTTTCCCCCATTATTGTATAGCATTTCACTGCACACTTATTTTTGTGCTCATGTATAATTATGTCTTTTGAACAGAGTCTTAAATATTGAGGATGAGGCTTTCACAGTTAAAACTGACTTTTATTATCTTCAATTGCCCTGCTTAGATTTTCACCAACATAAAAGAGACAGAAGAGTGTCTATTTAATTAATATAGGGTATCATCAGTCTTTTAAATCTACCAATTTAGTGCAAGTTATATTTGTTTAAATGAATTGCCTATGCTAAGGTTTCATTTAATATAATAAAATTTGGGCTTCTAGGGCAAAAACCAGAATTGGAAAAAGAACTGGTTTTGTAGTTAGAGAAATGTGTATTCAAAACATGGATCTGGCATTTACTGAGCACTTATGATTTCTTTTCCTTCATTTTAAATGTTTATTTATTTTGGGAGAGAGAGAAAGTGTGTGCACATGCACACAAGTGGGAGAGGGGCAGAGAGAGAAGGGGAGAGAGAGAATCCTAAACAGGCTCCACACTCAGTGCCGAGCCTGACATGGGGTTTGATCCCATGACTGTGAGATCATGACTTGATCCGAAATCAAGAGTCAGACGCAACTGACTGAGCCATCCAGGCATCCCTCCATTCTCTTGTTGATGGTGTATTTGAGTTTCTAGTTTTGGGCTATTATGAGTAAAGCTGCTATGACATTCTTGTGTCAGTCTTTTGGTGTGCCTATAAAATTAGTTCTGTTTGTATTATGTACCCAAAAATAGAATTGCTAGGTTAGAAATTACACATATGTTTAGCTTTAATAAATATTGCAAAATAGTGTTTGAATGTGAATGTTCCATTTTACATTCCCACCTGCAGTGTATGAGCATTCCAGTTGCCCCACCCAATCAACATTATCATTATCGGTCTTTTGAATTTTAGCAATTCTAATGGGTGTGTAGTGGTACATTTATATTTAATTTGCATTTCCCTTATGACCAAAGATGCTGCAAACATAAATTCCAATGGATAATGGAATAATTCCATTATCCACAGAGCTGGGAATGAGGATAATGGAATAATTCCATTATCCACGGAGCTGGGAATGAACAGAATTGAAATAAGTGAAGTTTCACAGTAAGAAGTATGTGCACAGCTTACCATGACCCAGCAACTGCACTCTTGGCCATTCATCCCAGAGAAATAAAAACATATGTTTATACAAACACCTATACGTAAATGTTCATAGCAGCTTTATTTGTAATAATCAAAAACTGGAAATAACCCAGTTATTAAAAAAACAATGTTTTTTAAGGTAAATGGCTAAACAAACTAGGGTATATTTCTGCCATGGCAAAACATTGGCAATAAAAAGGAATGAACCACTGAAACACATAATTTGGATGGTTCTCAAGGGAATCATGCTGAGTGAAAAAGAACCAATCTCATAAAGTTCTAGCCTGTATGGATCCATTTATATAACATTCTTAAGATGCAAACCGATAGAGATGGAGACCAGGTTAGAGGATGCCAGGGATTGGGTGGAGAGGAGGTGGCTGTGACTATAAAAGGGTAGCACAAGGGATCCTTGGGATAGAACTGTTCTGAATCGTTGATGGTAGTGGCTGTCACATGATTCTACACAAATGATAAAATTGCACAGAACTAAATATACACAGAGATACATAAATAGTGCATGTAAAACTGGCAAAGGATGTGAATAAGTTCTGTGGATTGTATCAATATCAAGATCTTGGTCATGATATCTCACTATAGTTTTACAGGAAATTGCCATTGAAGGAAATTGGGTGAAGGTTATGGGGGATCTCTATATTCTTACAACAGCATGTAAATCTACAGTGACCTTAAAATAAAAAATTAAAATATAAGCACACAGCTGGGACAAGTTTTCTGGTTTTCCATTTGGAAAAAAATAAAATTCTATCCATACCTTACATCATACCACAAGAATAAATTCCAAATAGATTGCGAATGTAAACATAAGAAATGGAACCATATAGGTCCTAAAAGAAAGCATCAGTGAATCCCTCTCTAACCTTAATGTATGAAAGAACTTTCTTACTATGATTCAGAAAAAAGAAAATATTCAAAGATTTCACTACATTAGAAAAAAAACATGAAATCAAAAGACAACTTACAAATTGAGAAAAAAATATTTGCAAGATGCATCACAAAAGGCTAATATTCCTGTACTAGTTGCTAGAACTACCATAATCGAATACTACCAATTGGTATGGTTTGAACGACAGCAACTAATTTTCTCACAGGTCTGGAAGTGCAAGATCATGGTGTTGGCAGGCTTACTTTCTCCTGAGGTCTCTTCTCCTTGGCCTACAGATGGCCGCCTTTTCACTGAGTCCTTATATGGTCTTTCTCTGTATGTATGCATCCCTGGTATGTCTCTCTTTGTACTCTAATCTAATAAGGACACTGGTTAGATTGGATTAGGGTCCACCCTAACAGCCCCATTTTAACTTAACTCTTTTAAAGGCCCTATTTACAAATAAAATCACATTCTAAGGTATGGTGCAAGGGATTAGGGCCTCAACATTATGAACTGGGATGTGGGAGGGACATAATTCAGTTCATAAAAATTCCTAATATTTAAAAAAACCTTCATTGCACAATATATACAAATACTGTATCATTATGTTGTACATCTGAAACTAATGTTATATGTCAAGTATACCTCAATTTAAAAAAAACTCTTAAAATTTAGGGAAATACCAAAAAAAAATGACAGAAAAAAATGGCTAAAAGGAAAAAATAATTCACACACAAAAATGCAAAATAACACTTAAATGTATGAAAAGAGAAATGTAAATTAAAATGATACTGGGACCATTTTCCATCTATCAGAATGGTAAAATTTAAAAGGATAACAACATATTCTATTAGTAACACAGGGTATAATGGGCTGGATGGTGACTTCCAGAAAAGGCATGTCTAGGTCCGAATCTCTGGAACTTATAAATGCTACTTTATTTGGAAATTAATTAATTAACAATTATATTAGTTATAATTAAGGATCTTGAGATGAAGAGTTTATCTTGTACTGTCTAGGTCAACCCTAAATCCAATGACAAGTGTTCTTATAAGAGTGAGGCAGATAAAGATTTGACAGATGAAGAGATGGCAATGTGACTATGGAAGCAGAAATTGGAGTGATGGGACCACAGGTCAAGGAATACCTATACCCATCAAAACCTGGAAGAAGCAAAGAACAGATCCTTCCCTAGAGTCTTTAGATGGAGTCTGGCTCTGATAACTTCTTGATTTTGGACTTCTAGCCCCAGAACTGTAAGAGAATAATTATCTATTGTTTTAATCCACGCAGTTTGTGATGGTTTGTTACAGCAGTCTTAGAAAACAAATACACAGGGGATTAGGCAGTATCATATATTGCTGGCACAAGCCTTACAGTGGGCATAATAGTATGCTTAAAAACTATCTACATTAGGATCACCTGGGTATCCCAGTCCACTGAGCATCTGACTCTTTTGATTTCAGCTCATGTCATGGTCCCAGGGTCATGGGATTGAGCCCTGTGTTGGGCTCCACGCTGAGCATGGAGCCTGCTTAAGATTCTCTCTTCTCTCTCTCTCTGTCCCTTTCCCTGGCTCCCGCTCTCTCTCTCTAAAATAAAAATAAATAAAATAAATGAAAAAAGAGAAAAACTATGTTAAAAACAAAAACAAAACTATCCACATTTGACCCTGAACAACACAGGAATTATGGATGCTTATTGTCTGTGCAGTTGAAAACCCATGTATAACTTTTGACTCCCCCAAAACATAACTACTAATAGCCTACTGTTAACCAGAATCCTTACTAATAAAATAGTTATTGCTTATAAGTGGACCTGTACAGTTCAAACCCATGCTGATCAAATATATACTTACCTGACATCCACTATTTGGAATTTACCCTGAAGATACACGTCCATTTTTTTAAGTGTATTTATTTATTTTGAGAGAGAGAGTGTGTGAGCATGTGCGCGAGAGCAGAAAAGGGGTAGAAAGAGAATCTCAGGCAGGCTCAGCGCTGTCAGCTCAGAGTCTGACTCAGGGTTTGATCCCACAAACTGCAAGATCATTACCTTAGCTGAAATCAAAAGCCAGACACCTAACCGACTGAGCCACCCAGGTGCCCCTAAACTTCATCCTTAAGAAATACAGCCATTACAGGGACGCCTTGGTGGCTCAGTTGGTTAAGCATCTGACTTCGGCCCAGGTCATGATCTCACGGTTCGTGGGTTTGAGCCCCGCGTCGGGCTCTGTGCTGACAGCTAGCTCAGAGCCTGGAGCCTGTCTTCAGATTCTGTGTCTCCCTCTCTCTCTCTGACCCTCCCCTGCTCACGCTGTGTCTCTCTCTCTCAAAAATAAATAAAACATTAAAAAAAATACAGCCATTACAGGGCACCTGAGTGGCTTAGTCAGTTAAGCATCCAACTCTTGATTTCAGCTCAAGTCATGATTTCATGGTTCGAGAGATTGAGACCCAAATTAGGCTCTGTGCTGATAGCTTGGATTCTCTCTCTCCCCCTCTCTCTCTGCCCCTTCCCCGCTCATGCTGTCTCTCTCTCTCTCTCTCTCTCATAATAAATAAACTTTAAAAAAAACCCACCTGGGTCATTAGTGTATTGCAAAACTCTGAAAGTTAACTTAAAATTTCCTGGTTATCAATAAATCTGTATTCCCCCATGGTCAATGAAAGAAAAATACAGCCATTACAATGGATGCTATAGACCTTTACTTGTTGGCATGGAAAAATGTTCACTAGTGTTCAGTAAGGAAGAATAGCAACATGTAGCCAATTCTATTTTTGAAAGGAAAGTCTGTGTATACAAGGAGGGTAAAGAGATTTACAATATAATGTTCATAGTGAGCTACTGTTATTTTAGGATTCCCTGTTTTCTGAATTTCACTTTTTAAAGTTTATTTATTTTTGAGAGAGAGAGAGAGAAAGCACATGAGCAAGCCGGGGAGGCGCAGAAAGAGAGGGGACAGAGGATCTGAAGCAGGTTCTGCGCTGACAGCAGAGAGCCTGACAAGGGACTCGAACTCATAAACCGTGAGATCATGACCTAAGCCAAAGTTGGATGCTTAACCGACTGAGCCACCCAGGCGCCCCATGTTTTCTGAATTTTAATGCTCTGTATGCATTTCTTTTATAATCACAAATTCTATAAAGCTAATCCTGCTCAGAGAATTATAGAAGTAGCTACAGACACAATGACAGAATGGGGATGATGGTGATGTGTCTTTGGGAATTTAGGCTAAACAAAGTTTCTCAAACATCTTAAAGTTCTAGCTCTTCACACCAGCTGGGCTTTTACCTGTAATGGCTTCCCTCTTCCTGGAGCCTGTTTACTCACTGCTTGCTCTACCATTCAGGGCTGTCTCCTCTCCTCTAATAAGGAAATCACATCTGGCTTAGAGATATAAAATCCTATAGGATTTTGAAATGAGACTTAGGTCTGCTGTGGTGATGCCAATCAGGAAAGAATAGAGGGCCAGAGGAAGATCAAGTCACTTTAGGTGTCAAGAAAATGAAGCCTCAGTAATTACAAAATGCAGTTGTTTGTTTCCAGTTATACAAATGCCAAATCAGTTCTTCAAAGGCACTCCAGAGATTCATATTGAAGGAAGATACTTCTAGTAGGCAGATTAGAAATAATGAGCGAAAATATTCTTAATGGGAAAAAACAAGCTCCAACATCTTATCCTTATAGTTACATCCTTCTGAACATCACTCTTCACCAGGGAGAGGAGAACTTGATGGATATCTTTGGACGTGATAGTCCTGCAAATGACCAAAACATTCTAACTCCATAAACCCTAGTCCCATATGACCCTGGAAGAAAGGGGAAGGTGGTCCAGACATGGGAGCTAGGTAGGAATTTCTCTGGTATGGTTCAGTTTTGTCAGTCCAGCAAGAATATACAAATTTAATAAATTCCAGAACTTCCTCACAATAAGGTATTAAGTGGTCATCAAAAATTCAATCGTAGAATAACCAAAAAGTATATAGAAAAATTTAAAATACACTGACAGTGCCTAAAGCAGGTCAATACACAACATATACAACTATTCCATTTACTAAAAAGGTACATATATGTCATTATGGATAGAATGTCAGACATCGGTGATGGAAAGAAAAATCTGGATTTATACATCTAAATGTTAACATTGTTGACTTCTAGTCTGTGAAACTTATTTTTAAGTAAACGTGTATAAATTTAAATTTAAGTGTCCTTCCTATTTTCTTTACAAGAACCAAGTATGTCTTGATTTTAGAATATATGGTCTAAGAAATTTTATTAAAGAGAAGTTCCTCAAAAACAGGTGAAAAACAGTCTCTGTTGTAGGTCTTTATGTTAGATTTATAGCTCAGCATATTCTTTAAAAAATTTTTTTTAATGTTTATTTTTTTTGAAAGAGAGACAGTGCAAGTGGGAGAAGAGGCAGAGAGAAAGACACAGAATCCAAAGCAGGCTCCAGGCTCTGAGCTGTCAATATAGAGCCTGATGTGGGGCTCAAACTCACAAACCATGAAATCATGACCTGAGCTGAAGTTGGCCACTTAATGGACTGAGTCAGCCAGGTGCCCCTATAGTTCAGCATATTCTAAATATACTTGGTTATGAATGATTTCTATGATGTCCCTTCTAACAGTTTCTAAGCATACTTATGGGTGTTCTGCTTAAAGAACTAAGAGGCTCAAACCTTGGTCTAGTCACTTTACATCTTTTTGATGGAAGGAATTATCTCACTTCTGAACTATTAGCCATAATACCCTGCAACCACTGAGAGAAGCACCTTGTTCCATTAGTTTCCCTTTGAATCCAACATCAAGAGAATCAAAACTGTAAGGCATATAAACTTGACTAGGGAAAATTCACAGAGTTCCTGTGAATTCACAATAATTTGGGATTTGGACATGTAGCTATAGTTAGAATTCTTTCTTGTCAACTACCATGGATTATCATCGGTATTTTTCCAGAGGTCTTTGTCATGCTCAGCCTTTGACCTACTTTTATTTCCCCTGTTGGATTATGAACAGCATAAATGAAGCAATTATTTCTTATTCATCTGTGTTTCTTCCAAGTACACAGGCACAGCTTTTTGCATACTGTAGGCATGTCAGTGTCTTACAAAGAAATCCCACTTCTAGGATACTTTGTCTTAGGAAGAATTAGAAATGAACAAATAAGTATTACAAGGATGTTCACTGAAGAATTCCTGATAATAATTAGTAAAAAAATGTTTCAGAATAAACAATATGTAAATAAGATATGGTAGACCACTTTATAATCATTATAATTTTGGCTTCAATTTAATTGTCAAAGAGGGATAATCATCAGGAATGGCTTAGTGAAAGAGAGGAGAAAGTATAGAGTTGGAAAATAGTAGAATATGTTAGTTAAATAAAAATTGAGTGTGGGGTGCCTGGGTGACTCAGGTGGTTCAGCATCTGAGTCTTGATTTCAGCTCAGGTCATGATCTCGTGGTTTCATGAGATCCAGCCCCATGTCAGGCCCTGTGCTGACAGTGAGGAGTCTGCTTGGGATTCTTTCTTTCTCCCTCTCTCTGCCCCTCCCCTGCTTATGCACGCTATCTCTCAATATAAATAAATAAACATTAAAAAGAAAGATTGAGGGCTTGGGAACTCAAATTCTGGTTTAATCTCTCAGGAACTCTGTGGCATTTCACAATTTATTTCAGTCCTTGATGCCCCACTTACCTAAGCAATTTACTGGGAATGACAATACCTCCCTCACAAGGTCCTCATGAAGATTAAATTAGACAATGCATGTACTCAAAATAGTGTATTAGTCAGAATTCTCCAGAGAAACAGAACCAATAGGATGTGTGTGTGTGTGTGTGTGTGTGTGTGTGTGTGTGTGTTGAGACAGACAGAGAGAGAGAGAGAGAGAGAGAGAGAGAGAAGAGGTTAAGAAAGAGATTTTAAGGAAATGGCTCATGAGATTATGGAAGCTTAAATCCAAAATCTGCAGGTCACATCAGCAGATTGAACACCCAGGGAACAGGTGCAGTTTGAGTCAAAAAGCTTTCTGCTGGCAGAGTCCCTTTCTGCTCTGAGAGAGGTCAGTAGTCTATTAAAGGCCTTCAACTGATTGGATGAGGCCCACCCACATTCTGGAGGGTAATCTGCTCTACTCAAAGTCCGTTGATTTAAATGTTTTTTTAAAAAATTTTTTATGTCTTTATTTTATTTTGAGAGAGAGAGGCAAAGAGCGAGTGGGGGAGGGGCACAGAGAGAAGGAGACACAGAATCTAAAGCAGGCTCCAGGCTCTAATTTGTCAGCACAGAGACTGATGTGGGGCTCAAACCCACAGACTGTGAGATCATGACCTGAGCCGAAGTCGGACACTTAACCGACTGAGCCACCCAGATGCCCCATCCAATTTAAATGTTAATCTCATCTAATAAACACCTTCACAGAAACATCCAGAATGATACTTGACCAAATATCTGGGCATCGTGGCCCAGTCAAGTTGTATAAAATTATCCACCATAAGTCCACCCCTTGTCAACTTGGCACCTATATGTCTCCCTAAACATACTTAATATCTGAATAAAAACAACAACAAGGTCATAATTCCACCTACATGATACAAATATCCTGCATACAATCAAACAACACACTAATCCTCCCAGAAGAGGGTGCAAAATGTTGCATGATGTTTAGTTTTCTCCCTTATATCCCATTGCTTAAACATTATGATGTAAAGTTAATAACATTTAAATACTATGATGTAAGATCAAAACATCTTATAGTACACGATAAAGGGATAAAAAAGGAACAAAGATATTTCTATACATACATACAAACAGCAAAATAAGGAAGAAAAACTTATGACAATTATAGTCATAGTTTCTGAAACTGATCACATGGTTGTAGTAGGCATTTAAAACTACCTTCCTCCACCACCCATTGCATATTCCCTTTGCCCTCAGCAAGCACCTCAGCTGGTCATGGTTCTTTACTTGGTAGAGTGACCCAAACATTCATTCTTGGAGTCTGGCCCATGAGTAATCCTCCCTTTATAGTTTGTAGTTTGCCATTCACTTGAATCATAGGGCATGGTAATATTAAGAGATGCCCCAATGTGGGGTGCCTGGCTAGCCCAGTCGGAAGAACATGTGACTTTTCACCTCAGGATTGTGAATTCAAGCTCCACGTTGAATATAGCAATTACTTAAACAATAACTAATTTTAAAAAAGAGAGAGAGGGGTGCCTGGGTGGCTCAGTCGGTTAAGCATCTGACTTCAGCTCAGGTCATGATCTCATGGTTCATGGGTTCAAGCCCCACATCAGGCTCTTGTCCTGACAGCAAGGAGCCTGGAGACTGCTTTGGATTTTGTGTCTCCCTCTTTCTGATCCTTCCCTGCTCGCACTCTGTCTCTCTCAAAAATTAATAAACATTAAAAAATATTTTTTAAAAAAGAGAGATGCCCCAAAGGATCTCCTGTACTTTAGACATACTCTCCCTTATCTCCCTTGTGGAGCAGCAGTCCAACCTCCCCCTGGTAGTCAAGATCATTCAACCTAATCAGCACACTTACTCCTTTTTTTGCCTTTTGATTCATAAGGATGAGAAACCCAAAGTGGTTGGGTAGCAATCTTAACTTAAATTGAATCATTGTATCTCCTGGTGAAAGAATTCCTCCTTTTGGAACTAAGACCTCTAGGTAGCAGAGTACAGGTTGTGGGGAGGGGAAGCAAAAACTTTGCTGTTGGGTCACTAAGGGTAATAGTGAGTGGTGTCACTCCCATTTCTACCTCTTGATTCCTGGCCTTGTGAATCTTGGCTATGGGAGAAAGAGTACCAGATATTAGATACTGATACCGGAGCATGTACAACCTTCTGCAGAGCCATGCCCCAGCCCTACCAGATACTACCATCTAGCTGACATTGTAATTGAGTCTTCAAAACATCATTCCATTCTTCTGTCCAGCCAGCAGCTTCAGAATGGTGTGGAACTTGGTAAGACCAGTCAATTCCATAAGGATGGGCTCACTGCTGCACTTCAATTACTGTGACATGAGTTCCTTGATCAGAAGCAATGCTGTGTAGAATACCATGATAGTGGGTAAGGCATTCTGTAAGTCCGTTGATAGTACTTTTGACAGAAGCATTATGTGCAGTAAAGGCAAATCTATATCCAGAGTGTCTGTTCCAATAAGAAAAACATGCTGTCCTTTCCATGATGGAAACAGTCCAATGTAATCAACCTGCCATCAGAGAATGGCACCATATCGAGGGTTCGGTGTTGGTCTCTGCTGCTGGCTGATTGGGCATTCAGCACTGACTATAAACAGGTTGGCCTTAATGAGTGGAAACCCATGTTGCTGAACCATGCATAATCACCACCACTTTATTCAAGAGCCCATTGGATGATGACAGGGATGGCTGAGGAAAGAAACTGACTGGTGTCCACCGACTGGGTCATCCTATCCACTTTATTAAAGTCCTCTGCTGAGCATTTAACATGGGACACAAATAGCTTCACTTTTACCCTTCAGAGAGGTCTGTCCCCCTTTCTCAGATTTCCTTGGCATGAATTTTTCAATCATGTTCCTTTCCTATCATCCAGCCAAACCACCGACCACAGCCTGTGAATTGCTATGTAATTGCACATCCGGCCATTTCTTCTTCCAAGCAAAAAAAAATAAAAATAAAATAACAACCAGGTGCACTGTTCAAAGCTCTGCCCAATAGGAGGATTACTTGTGCCTTCAGGGCATACTTGGCTTAATCACTTATATACCATTTCCATTTTATGGGAGTGCTGCTACTCACACCTAAACTTAATGGCTTACTGGGTCCTATTACACCCAGTTCTTGATGGGCAGCTCAGGTCATGTGGTAACTTGGTAGCCAATCGTTTGGTGTTTAATCTCTAATGCCCAGTAGCAGGCCAAAGTCTGTTTCTCAAAAGAATAGTTAACTACAAAGAATGGCAGTTCTTTGCTTCAAAATCCTAAGGGCCTGCACTGTGACCCACCTATAGGGTCCTGCCAAAGGCTCTGCACAGCATCACTATCTGCCTCTGATACTTCAAACACCATTGGATCTACTAGGCCTCATGGCCCAAGTAGCAAAGTGCTTGCACAGCAATTTGGATCTGCTGCAGAGTCAGAGGCTTCTCTTGTTTTGGACCCTGCTCAAAATCTGCAGCTTTTCATATCACTTGGTAAATGGGCCAAAGTAACACACCCAAATGAGGAATATGTTACCTCATGTTACCTCCAAAATCCAGAGGTTCACTAGGCTTTGTGCCTCTTTCTTACTTGTAGGAGGAGCCAGAATACAATGACTTATCCTTCACTGTATTTATTTTTAGAGAGAGAGACAGAGAGAGTGCGGGTGCCCATGAGTGCGCCTCCCGCCCCCCCCCCCCCCCGCCCCCGGCACATGGCGGTAGGGGCAGAGAGAGAAGGAAACAGAGAATCCCAACAGCTGTCAACCCAGAGCCCGACTTAGGGCTTGATCTCACACACCGTGAGATCCTTTTTTTTTTTTTTAATTTTTTTTAATTTTTGAGAGACAGAGAGACAAAGCGTGAGCAGGGGAAGGGCAGAGAGAGAAGGAGACACAGAATCTGAAGTGGGCTCCAGGCTCTGAGCTGTCAGCACAGAACCCAACGCGGGGCTCGAGCTCATGAACCGCAAGATCATGATCTAAGCTGAAGTCGGCTGCTTAACCCACTGAGCCACCCAGGCGCCCATATCCTTCACTTTAAAAGGGATATCACAACATGCCCCACACCACTGGATCTCTAGAAATTTCACTGAGGTTGTAGAAGACCTCTAAATTCTTGTTGGATTTATTTCCCAACCCCGACACACAGATGTCTTACCAGTAAATCTTGAGTAGTTGCCAATTCTTGCTCACTATGGGCATAATGTCATCAATGTAATTGACCAGTGTGACATCTTGTAGAAGGAATAGATAATTAAGATATCTGTGAACTTAACTGTTATCCCTGTAAACTAAATTATAGGATTGGACAGCTCATGTACTGCTGAGGTAGGACATTGAGAGTATATTGCTTGTTCTTGCCAACTGAAAACAGCTGCTTCTGATAGTCTTTATTAACAGGGATGTAGAGGGGGAAAGTGCAGTAACTGCGTAGCGGCACCAGGGGATGTGTTAATTTGCTCAAGCAATGAAGCCACATCTGCTAAAACAGCTGCAGTTGAAGTTACCACCTGATTAAGCTTATGATAATCCACGGTCATTTTCCAAGATCTGTCTTCTGCAGAGGCCAGATAGCAAGTTGAATGGAGATATGGTGGGAATCACTACCCCTGCATCTTTAAAGTTCTTACTGGTGGCACTAATCTCTGCAATCCTTCTAAGAATGTAGTATTTCTTTTGGTTTATTATTATTTTTTAGTAGTTTCCACTTGTCCTTTCCCATCATATTTGCCCTCACTGAACAGGCCAAAGAGACAGTTGCTGAGTATATCTATTTCAATTATCCATTACAGAATTGGGGGGGGAAACATATGATGGGTTCATGGATTCAAGCACCCATTGGGTTTGCTGTGAGATAGACCTTAGCTAAAACTCCGTCAATCACCTGATCTCCATAAGCCCCTACCCTGATTGGTAGACCAGTGAGATTTGGGGTCTCCTGGAATTAGTGTCAGCTCAAAGCCAGTGTCCAGGGTCTGATTATTTCCTTTTCCTCAATGTCCAATCTCCTGGTAAAGGCTGTGAGTTCCTTTGGGAAGGCATATGGGAAAATTATCACCATAAATTTCTGGCAGTATGTCAGGGTTTTTCACTGCAGGGGTTCTGGGTCTGTATATTGGGTCAAGTCTGAGAATTGACTGAAGGGCCATGACTGCTTTTATTATTCAATTTAGGCTTTTGTGCACTTCATCTAGAACTCTCTCTCTTATACAGATCAAGTAAGAATTTAGTAGACTTCCCATCTATTTCACTTCCACCAAAGAATACCAACCATACTCCCAGTTACCCTATAAATGGATTTAAAAAAAATCTTTCATGATCATTTGGCATTCATCACAATAAATTACTTCCTATTTTTAAAATTTATTTTTTTAATTAAAAAATTTTAATGTTTATTTATTTTTGAGAGAGACACAGAGTGCGAGTGGGGGGCAGAGAGAGAAGGAGACACAGAAATAGGTTCCAGACTCTGTGCTGTCATGGGGCTCAAACTCACCAACCCTGAGATCATGACCTGAGCTGAAGTCAGATGCCTAACTGACTGAGCCACTGAGGCGCCCCTTAAAGTTTATTTTAGAGAGAGAGTGCACAGGGGAGAGGGGCAGAGGGAGAGAGAGGGAGAATCTTAAGCAGGCTCCACACTCAGCACAGAGCCCCATGCAGGTCACAGTCCCATGATTCTGGAATCATGACCTGAGCCAAAATCAAGAGTCAGAGGCTCAAGCCACTGAGTCACCCAGCCGCCCCAAATTATTTCATATTTTTAAAATAATGCTTTAAACTATAGTTAGATTTTTAAAATTTTCCATTGGAAACTAATTTTTCAAGTTAAAACCAATGCTTCAGGAAGTTTAATTATCATTATCTTTCTAGAGGTAAGTAAAGAGTTTAGAATAGGTATCCCAACTACTCAATCTCACATACTCCTTAACACTGCAGTGTCTCCTATAGCTACTACATTCAGATCATAACCACACTATCTTCCATCCAGATTTTTAACTTGCATAAATGGCACCAAAACACACAAAAACAGATTTACCAAATCTCTCACATGATGTCCCAGTCACACTCAGTTAAAACTCACATATATCAACCTCAAAATTACAATGTTGTGATCACCTGCCCTTTCACTGTCATACAATTCATCGGAGACTTGGGTACAATCAAACACCACTTTCAAGTACTTTGTATATTTCACTCAACACCTTGGACAATATCGAGTGCAAACCATCTCATACACGTGACCAAGAATCAGAAACACAACCACTTGTCACAGATACATTTCCTCACATCACACTTTGAGATGGGGTTTCTGGTCTTTCAGCAAGATTAAAAATCTTTAGATTTGCCCTTCTGGCAAATAATCTGTACTGGCTTCCACCCCTCTCAGTCAATTCTGGTTTCTCACACACACTTAGCCGTCACATGTCGCTTCATGCCTCTCCCACGCATATATGCAAGGCTTGCCCTGCCTCACTGGGTTCCCCCAGTCTCAGGCAGACCCAGCTTCCTTCCTTCTCGAGACGAACACCCACTACAGCCTGCTAGTCATAGGTAGACCCAACACAAACAGCCTCTCGCAGAATGTTACAAGGTCACTGCTTGGATAGCCTTGTCGCCCGCAAGCATGCGTAATCAATCATATTGTCTCAAGTAGCCCCTCACTCGTAAGCCACGTCATATTACACTACCTCACAATCACTGAGTGATCACTGAGTGTGGCCGAGTTCACCGCGTGAACTCACACGGGTATACAGCACGACCACTATTTTTTTTTTTTTTGAGAGAGAGAGAGAGAGAGAGAGAGAGACAGGGTGAGCAGAGAGAGAGAGGGAGATACAGAATCTGAAGCAGACTCCAGGCTCCGAGCTGTCAGCACAGAGCCCGATGCGAGGCTCGATCCCACGAACCGTGAGATCATGACCTGAGCCGAAGTCGGACGCTTAACCGACTGAGCCACCCAGGCGCCCCACGACCACTATTTCAAAAGGCCTCAAAAACGTTTCACAAATGAATTTCCTCGCGCATGACAACTTAGTCGGTGTAACATACATTCTCACCCTCTCGATCAGACTCACCCTTGGGCACTCGCACCTTCGGACTCAGAAAACACACCTCGCACTGCCACCTTACAGAGGAAGGCCGGATCACCCCCGCACCAGACAACCACAATCCTCTCAAACCACAGCACGTGCGCGTCCACGTTGAGGGGGTAGGAACAGCCCCGGTGCCAGGCCTGAAATCCGCCCTCAGAGGAATCCGAGGTCCGGAATTCAGACCCAAAATTCGGGTCTTAGCCTTGGAAACGTGGAGGTTGTGACATCCCTCGAGGCCCGAACGAAGCTGCGCAGGTGCATCCCGAAGCCTCGGGGAAGATTTACCTGGTTCAGCTCCGGGGCTTTTTCCTTTCGGACTACGTTTCCCAGAAGACACTGTGACCAAAGCTACTTCCGGTAGGAACGTCGGCCGAATGGTCGGCCGCAGAAGTCGGTGAAGCGTTTACCCCACCAGTGGATCCTGTCGGGCGAGAATGCGAATCAGAATTTGGACCAAAACCCTTCCTGAGGATGCTGAAGGTAAGAAATCCTGGAGTTCCAGGGCTTGGTAAGAGGAGTGTTTGGAGTGTTCGGCCTCTTAAGTGTATGAGCTGCCCTAGGGTGGGTAGATTGGGTTGTTGTGAGTGCGTGAAAGAAACTAGAGTTTGTGTCCAGACTAAGTGTATTTGGCTGTTGTGACAGCGACTGGATTCGGGATCGTGCTTTTGTGGCAGTCTAATTGTCTACACGACCATTTGTGTGAATGGAGTTTGTATGTGATCGTGACTATGATTGCGGGTGGTTATTTGCGTAAGGCCCAAATACTTGCATAGAAGAAAAAAAAGCACAGTTCCACAAACCGTTACACCCAGGCTCACATAATCAGGCAGTTAGGGAGACATTCCAGTAGTCCCTTGTAGATTCATACAACACAAAGCCAAAATCACATTATCCAACCCACGTTTATCATCATCACACAGCCTCAGACAAAGCCACATGTATAGTAAAACAAAACAAAACAACTCCTCCCCAACCACAAACTGCCCTCATACCCACTTAGCCCTTACCCCAAAAGTTATCTGAAGAGCTCACACACATCACCAAGTACCATAGAAATGGTTACTACTCCACATCACACTCAAGGTCACAAATTTTGAACTTCAAGAAAGGCCTGGTTAGGGGCTCAGGCATTAGAGTATGCCACTCTTGATCTCTGGGTTGTGAGTTCCAGCCCCTCTTTGGGTGTAGAGATTATTTGGGAAAGGCCTGGTGTCTCCTAGTTCTTCTCCACTCTCTACCTCAGTACTTCTGTCATTCACCTTAGAAACATCTAGAGTAGAAGGAAAGAGTGGCACCATTGCACATCCAAAACCGGTGTCTAAGATTATTTATTAGGTACTGTTTCTTTTCTGAAATGTTCATATTAACTTTTAAAATTCCTTTGTTATATTACTTCATTTAAGGTAAAAGTTATCTGTAATTCTTCAACTACTCTGAACGTTTTATTACAAATGCTTTCACCTTCCTTATGTGGATACATATATGCTTATGTATGTATGTATTTTCCCCTCAAAGATTAGACTACAATACACATTGGTTTGTAATTCTTTATTACAAGATATTTGGGTCTTTTGGTTTGTATTCAGGAATAAACTTCAGAAGATTTTCCAGGATGCTTCCATGTGTGATTTTTTTTTAAAGAGGTTTTTTTTTTTTAAGTTTATTTTGAGAGAGAGAGTTAGTGGGGTGGGGGGAGAGAGAGAGAGAGAGAGAGAGAGAGAGAGAGAGAATGAATGAATCCCAAGCAGGCTCCTCACAGGCAGTGCAGAGCCCAACGCAGGGCTGGAACTTGCAAACCCGTGATATCATGACCTGAGCTGAAACCAAGAGTGGGATGCTTAACTGACTGAGCCACTCAGGTGCCCCCAGGTGTGATTTTTTAATTCCCACCAGTACTTCTAACTAAAGTCTCAAGTATTTATTTTGTTCTGGAAATTTTTGTTCTATTTATTTTTTTCTTTTCCATCTGTGTACCATTAGTCTCTATTTTTGAAATTCTTGTGAGACCTTTGTTAGGTCTTTTGGATCATTTTCTGTTTCCCTGATCTTTTGGTAATGTCCATTTCCTTTATCTTTTTCCTCTTAAAGTGAAGATCTTGTCAGGATAGTCTGAACAGGTTGGTAGGGTCCATTTTATCATAGGGTTGGGACACTGGTCTGCCTCTCTAAATCTTTCTTGCTAAAAAACCTGGACCCAGTCTTTCTTGAATTCATCCTGTCATACCTAGCTTCTCTCCTTGTTTTGAGTAAGGTTGAGATTTGTCCAATTTCTCTGTAACAGTTTATGTATGTGTGTATGGGGATTGGGCATAGCAGACATGTAGGGGGAAGAAAAATGTCATTTTACGTTAGCACTTTGGGAGCTAAGAGGCAAGACATCTGATATCTTTTTTTTTAAACCCCTTTCATCCAGCAATACTTTCTTTGGACTGTGAGTTTCTTCTAAAGTGGAACTAAGAAGAGGACTAATAAATACATTGAATTCTAAAAGAAGCCATGGCCCATGTAAGTTGGTGTTTTGTTTTGTTTTGCTTTTTTTTTTTGTTCCTAATTGATGTAGTCTTTTTTTCCTACAGTCATATGAATATGAAGATTCTTTATCCTGATATTGTTGCCTAACTGATTATCATACAATAACTTACTAGTGAGTAAGTGTTGGTTTCAAAAATTCAAAGTCTTCCTTTTTTGCTCCTCTCCTTTCTAACCAGTGTTCTTATACTCATTCAGCAAATCATTTTTCATTTTCCATATGCTCACCCTCCTGCTAGGGGAAGGAGAGAACAGAAATAGTATTCTTGCGAGGGAAATAAGTTTCTCTTGTCAGAACTTTGGTTTGATGGGGTGATTTAACAAATATTTATTGAGTACCCACTATGTGACAGGCACTCTTCTAGGTAATATAAATAAATCAGTGGGGAGAAAAATTAGATACCTACAAATTGTCCCTGGTGAAACTTAACTTGTAGTGAGAGAGAAAAAAAATAACTAATTTATATAATATCAGACTTAAGATTTAAGGCACACTGATATATATATACATACACCCACCCACCCACCCACACACACAGTGTGTATATATAATGAGCAAAATGATTACAAGATAAAATGAAAACCAAAAAAACAATGTATGTCCTGTCAGTAAATATATATGATTTTTAACTCACCTATTAAAAGAAAAAGGCCTTTAGATTCTCAAAAACTCAACTCTCTGCATTAGACACTTAAGTGATTCCGAAAATTTGATGAAAGGATGGATAAAGTATACCAGACAAATGGAAAACAAAAACAGACAAAAATTCAGGCCACATCACACTGTTAAACATGGCAGAGAAGGACACTGTATACTTCTAAGGTATACATTTCAAAATGAAGACAAAATAGTTATAAATACACATGTATCAAATAATATACCATCTACCTTCCTTGAGCAAATAGGAAAGCAGATAGAAGAAGAAAGTGGTAGAGGATACTAAGTAACTCTTTCAGTCAAAGTCTGGTCAAGTTGACAAATTTTGTAAGGATGAAATACTCCATCAAATCTATATATATTCAATTCTGTATCCTACTAATGATGAATATACATTCTTTTCAAATCTCCATAGACTATTCAGAAAAAATGACAAAATATTATGCCACACTAAAGTCCAAATAAGTAGAAATGATAAACCATGTTCTCTGAACACAAATGCAGCTAAGATTTAATAATAAAATCAGAAAAATAAAGTTACTCTTAGCAACAATTTCTAAAATCTATCTCAATAACTCCTGGATCAAAGAAGAAATATGACCTAAAAGTAAAGAATCTCTAGTACTTAGTGATAGCACTGTATTTTGGAACCCATGGGATTTAGTTTAATTAAGACTCTAAAGGAAAATTTATAGCTTTAAATTCTTCTAACAAAAATAATGAAAATATATAAGTTGAAAGGAAGTAGTAGGACATATGGAGGGAATTTATAAAAATAAAAATTATATCTGTTAGAACACAGGAAAAACATCATTATCTTAAGACAAATCTCAAATTAGGAAAGAAAAAGCACAGTATAAAAATTTTAAATGGAAAATCCACAGAAACAAAAGTAAGAAAAAAGAACTTTGAAAAAATACTTTATTGGATTATTTGCAAATGCATTTTATTTATCTACATATATACTATTTTCAGTTGCTCTCACTTCTTGAGATCTGAATTTCTGTTTGATATCGTGTCTTTTTATTTTTAATTTAAAATTTTATTATTATTATTTTTAACATTTATTCATATTTTAAGAGACAGAGACAGTACGAGCCGGGGAGGGACAGAGAAAGGGAGACACAGAATCTGAAGCAGGCTTCAGGCTCTGAGCTGTCAGCACAGATCCTGATGCGGAGCTCAAACCCACAAACTGTGAGACCATGACCTGAGCCGAAGTTGGACACGTAGCTGACTGACTAAGCCACCCAGACGCCCCTATACAATTTCTTTTTAGCTTCAAGATCTTCCTTCAGCAATTTTTATAGTTTGTGTTTTCTGATGATAAATACTCTCAACTTCCTTTATGGGAAAATGTCATTGTTCTATGTTAATTTTCAAAATAAGTCAAGAAATGCATCCTCTTCTATTTTCCAGAAGAATTTTTTGAATTGTGTTATTTCTTCCTTAATTATCTGATAGAATTAAACAACTTTAATTCTTTGGTAGGCAGAATAATGACCCCCAGTGTTATCTACAGGCTAATCCTGGAACCTGTGAATATGGTACCTTATCTGGCAAAAGGGAATTTGCAGATGTGATTAAGTTAATTTTGAGATGGGGAGGTTATTTTGAATTATCTAAAGAATTCAAATCAGAGGGAGCTGTGAGAATGGAATATGCTTACTCCTGGCTTTGAAGATGAAGGAAGGGGTCCATGTACTATCTAAGTGGCCTCTAGAAACTTGGCAAGGCAAGGAAAAGGCAAGGAAATAGACTGTTTCCTAGAGCCGTTAGAAATGTACGCAACCCTGCTGGCACCTTGACTTAGTCTAGTGAAACCCTTGTTGAACTTCTAACATACAGAAGAAGTGTCAAGGAAATGGACTCTTCCTTAGAGCTGCCAGAAAGGTACACAGCCCTGCTGACACTTGGATGTAGTCTACTGAAATGCTTGTTGGACTTTTAACATACAGAACTGTAAAATAATAAAATTGTTTTAAGCTACTGTATTTGTTGTAGCAGCAGTAGAAAGCAAATACACTGTTTGGAGTTTTCTTCCTGGGGAGACTTTAATTTCTTTAATTGATTATAGGGCTTTGAGGAATTTTATTTCTTCTTGAATCAGGTTAGTAATTTATCTTATAAGGAATTAGTTTATTTCCATTTTGATGTCAAATTTATTAGCATAAAGCTGTTTATAATATTCCCTTATTATCTTTTTAATTCTTGTCAGATTTATAGTTATGCACCCCTCTTAATTCTTGATATTGATAATTTATGTATGTTTTTCTTTATCAGTATACTAGTAATTTATCAATTTTATTGACCTTTCAAAGAACTAGCCTTTAGTTTTATTGATTTTTCTCTCCAGTTTGCCCTTGCTTAGATTGTTATTTCATTGATTACTGATCTTATTCTTTCCTTCTTTCTGCATACTTTGTGCTTAATTTTCTCTTCTTTTTCTAGTTCAGAATTCTGTTTTTTCTTTTACTGATGGGCCACTTAGAAGAATCTTCTATAACTTCCAAACTTTGGGTGACTTTTTAGATCTTTCTGAATTCTGAATTCAGGTCTTTCTGAATTTCTTTTTTAATTCATTTAATTCATACTTTAATTCTGTTGTGATCAGAGAACATACTCTGGAATATCTGTCCTTTTAAATTTATTGAAACTTGTTTTATGGTCCAAAATGTGGACTGTCTTGGTCAATGTTCAGTGTGATTTGAGAAAAAAAAAAGGGGGGGTGTTATACTATTGTTAGATAGTGTTTATCTGTTAGGTCAAGTGTTTTATAGTGGTGATCAGTTCTGCTCTGTCTTTTCTGATTTTTTGGTCCCTTGGTCTATCAAGTACTGAGAGAGGACTGCTAAAACCTACAAATACAGCTGTGGATTTATCTGTACAGTTCTGTCAGTTTTGTTTTATGTGTTTTGAAATTCTGTTAGGTGCTTGCATAGTTAGGATTGCTATGTCCTCTTTTTTTGGTTTGTGTTTGTTTATTTATTTATTTTTGAGTGATCTCTACACCCAATGTGGGGCTCAAACTCATGACCCTGAGATAAAAGTTGCATGTTCTTCCAACTGAGCCAACCAGGTGCCCCAAGATTCCTATGTCCTCTTGATAAATTGACCCCTTTATAATGAAATGTTCCTTTTGGTAATATTCTTTTTCTTGCATTGTGTTCTCTTTATTAATACAACTGGTTCAGGTTTCTTTTATTGTTATATCATGGCATGTCTTTTCTCCATCCTTTCATTTTAACTTACTTTAAGTGTATCTCATATAACAACAGCATATAGTTCAGTTCTACTTTTTTATTTAGTCTGATAGTCTCTGCCTTCAAGTGTCTAGATGAGGGGTTGGCAGTCTGTGGCATGCTGGCCAAATTCAGCCTACAGCCTCAAGCTGCATTTCTAAAGGGATTCTGCATTTCTAAAGGGTTATAAATAAATAAAGAAGAATATGTTGTAGGGACTATATGTGACTCATAGAGCCTAAAATATATACTCAGTGAGCCTTTTCAGAAAAAGTTTGCTGACCTCTCCATGGACTGTTTCAATTGACTGTAATTATTAGGTTTTAATTTATTTTCTTGTCATCTATTCTCCCCCCCCCCCCCTCCATTTTCATGCCTTCTCTTGGACACATGTTATATTTTTTAGTATTCCATGTGTCTCTACTACTTTTTTAGTATTTCATTTATCTCCATTATAGGATTATTAGCTATACTTTTTTTTTTTCTGTTTTATTGTTTTAGGGGCTGTTCTAAGGTCTCCAATACACTCTTATTTTAATTTCTTTAAGTTTATTTATTTATTTTGAGAGAGAGAGCAAGCACAAGTAGGGGAGCGGCAGAGAGAGAGAGGGAGAGAGAGAATCCCAAGCAGGCTCTGTGCACAGAACCAGCACAGAATCAGTCGCAGGGCTCGATCTCATGAACCACGAGCTCTGACCTGAGTGGAAATCAAGAGTCAGATGCTTAACCAACTGAGCCACCCAGGCACCCCTCCAACTTCACAAATAATGCAAAAATCTTATAGCTAGATACTTCCATGTTCCCTTCACATCTTTTTTTCTATTGTCATATATTTTATTTTTAAATCATAAAACCACAGTGCTTTTCTTCAATTATCTTTTAAAGAAATTATGAAATTAAAATGATAATCTTTTCTATTTACCTCCTGATTTACCATTTCTGGAACTCTTCATCCCTCTGTGGATTACCTAGTATCAATTTTTTGTCCCCCTGAAGACCCTGCTTTAACATTTTTTTATAACACAGGTCTTCTGTGCTACAAAACTCTCAGCTTTCATTTCTTTTTTTTTTTCATTTGTTTCAAAAAACAAATCAACACACACACACACACACACACACACACACACATACACAGAAGCTTTGTTTCCCCATCAATTCTGAAAGATTTTAGTTGGATAGAGAATTAGGGGTTGACAGCTTTCTTTCAGCATTTTAAAGATACTCTTTTTTCATCTTGCCTTCATTGTTGTTAATGGGAATTAATCCTTGATTCTTACTGTTGTTCTCCTCTGTAATGTGTCTTTTCTGGGGAAGGGAGTCTGGCTTCTTTTAAGATTTTTTTTTTTTTTAAGAGCACTGGGTGTTATATGGAAAACAACTTGACAATAAACTATATTTAAAAAAAAGAATTTTTTAAAAATCTTCCTTGTTGTTCAGTAGGTTGATTATAACAATCACAGGTATAGTATTCTTTGCATGTAACTTTTCAAAGTTTATTTTTATTTAATTAATCTCTATACCCAGTGTGGAGCTCAAACTCATGACCCTGAGATCTCATGCTCTCTCAACTGAGCCAGCCTGGTGCCCCTAGTATTCTTTGTTTTTATGTTACTTGGGGTTCATTTAGCTTCTTGATTCTATGAGTTGCTTTTAAAAATGAAATTTGGGGGCACCTGGGTGGCTCAGTTGGTTAAATGTTGACTTTGGTTCAGGTCATGATCTCATGGTTCATGAGTTCAAGCCCCGTGTCAGGCTCTGCGCTGACAGCTCAGAGCCTGGAGCCTACTTCAGATTCTTTGTCTCCCTCTCTCTCTCTCTGCCCCTCCCCCACTTGTCCTCTGTCTCAAAAATAAACGTTAAAAAAATGAAATTTGGAAAATATTTTGCCTAATGTTTCTAAAGATTTTTTTTGCCTTGTTTTGCTCTTAATCTCCAAGTACATGTATGTTGGACTGATAGTGTCTCAGATCATTATGGCTCTTTTGGCTTTTTAAATTTTTTTTCAACCCTTTTTCTCTCTGGACCCTCAGTGAGTCCAGATTTCTCCTGATTTTTACTCATCTTTTCTTCTATTGTGTTTAATCTCCTATAGATCCATCCAGTGAATTTTTTGTTTCTCAATTTCAGTATTTGCTTTTAGTTCTTTTTTAAAAGTACCTAAATTTCTCAAATCTTTGCTAATTTCAACATCTGAATCATTTATTGGTGTTTCTATTAGGTGATTTTCTCTTGAGTATGGGTCACGTTTTCTTTTTTGTATTTCTAGTAATTTTTTACTAGTAATTATTTCTAATAATTTTTTATTGTGTACTCAACATTGTATATTATATATTGTTGACTTTGATTCTGGATCTTGTTAATCCCCTATTAGAGAAGAAATTAGCTCTACCAGATAATTCATATAATTATACATAATACAAAGCATGATACTTAAAACATCATGGTACTGGTGTATAAATAGATCAAGGGAAGAATAGAAAAATCTAGAAATGCACTTGAAATGATAATTTAACATTGATAAAAGTGACATCTCAAAACAGTAGGCAAAATATAGACTTTTTTATTAAGATATAATTGGCATGTAACATTATGTTAGTTTTGGGTGCACAACATTGTTTAGTATATGTATATATTATTATATGTTACAAAATGATCACCATAGTAAGTCTAGTTAATATTCATTACTATACATACTTACAAATTCTTTTCTTGTGATAAGAACTTTCCAGATCTAGTCTTTTAGCAACTTTCAAATATACAATACAGTATTAATAACTATAGTCACCATGTTGTATATTATATCTCCCAAGGGCTTATTAATTTTATAACTAGAAGTTTATAACCTTTTGACCACCTTCATCCATTTTGCCCACCCACCTTCCTGCACTCTGACAACCATCTATCTGTTCTCTGTGAATTTGATTTTTGTTTTCTGTTTTTAGATTTCACATATAAATGAGATCATATGGTCTCTCTCTGTCTGACTTATTTCACCTAGTATAATGCCTTCAAGGTCCATCCAAGTTGTTGGAAATGGTAGGATTTCCTTTTTTTGTTTAATGGCTGAATAATAGTCGTGTGTGTATGTGTGTGTGTGTGTGTGTGTATCACATGTTCCATATCCATTCATCCATTGGTGGACATTTAGGTTGTTTCTATGTGTTGCCTATCTATGTGTTGCCTATTGTAAATAATGCTGGAGTGGATATGGAAGTCCCAGTATCTTTTCAAATAGGTATTTTCATTTCCTTTAGATAAATCCCTGGAAGTGGAATTGCTGGATCATACGGTAGTTCTGTTTGCAATTTTTTTGAGGAATCTTCATATTGTTTTCCCTAGTACGTTCATCAGTTTACATTTCTCACCAACAGTGCACAAGGGTTCCCTTATCTCCACGTCCTTGCTAATGCTTGTTCTGTATTGTTTTTTTGATAATAGCCATTCTAACAGATGCAAGGAGGTATCTCATTATGGTTTTGATTTGCATTTCCCTGATGATCAGTGATTTTGAACACCTTTTCATGTACCTGTTGGCCATTTTTATGTCTTCCTTGAAAAAATGTCTTTTCAGATCCTCTCCCATTTTTAAATCGATTATTTGTTTTTGTTTTTGTTTTTTGCTCTTGAGTTGTATGAGTCCTTTATATAAAAACACCTAATCAGATATATGATTTACTAAAATTTTCTCCCTGTAGGTTTTCCTTTTCATTTTGTTGATGGTTTCCTTTGTTATAAAGAAGGTTTTTAGTTTGATGTAGTCCCTTTGTTTATTTTTGCTTTTATTGCCTTTGCTGTTCTGGTATCAAATCCAAAAATCATCACCAAGACCAATGTCAGGTACCTTTACCTCTATGATTTCCTCTAGAAGTTTTATAGTTTCAGGTCCTGCATTCAAGTCTTTAATCCATTTCGAGTTGATTTTTGTGTATGATATAAGACAATGGTATAGTTTCATTCTTTTGCGTGTGACCATCAGTTTTCTGAACACCATTTACTGCAGAGACTGTCCTTTCCTCATTGTATATTCTTGGTTCCTTTGTCATAAATTAATTGACCATATATGGTATTTGGGCTCCCTATTCTGTTTCACTAATCTTTGTGTCTGTTTTTATGCCAATACTGTACTGTTTTTGATTACTATAGCTTTGTAATGTGGTTCAAAATTAGGACATGTGATGTCTCCAGCATTGTTCCTTTTTCTCAAGATTGTTTTGGCTATTTGAGGTCTTTGATGATTCCATACAAATGTTAGGATTGTTTGTTGTATTTCTGTGAAAAATGCCATTGGAATTTGAAGGATTACATTGAAACTGTAGATTCCTTTGAGTAATATGGACATTTTAACAATGTTAATTTTTCCATTCCTTAAGCATGGAATATCCGTTCATGTGTCTTTCTTTCATCAGTGTCTTACAGTTTTCACAGTATAATTCGTTTAACTCCTTGGTTAAAAATAGACTGTTGATGAATGGTGTTAGATAGCTAGGTAGCCATTTTGGAAAAGAATAAGCCTAGTCAGTGTATATCTCGTGTACCATATAGAATAAGCTTCAATTAAATTGAATGATTAAGTTTTTAAAATGCAATTATAGGGGCATGTGGGTGGCTCAGTTGGTTGAATGTTTGACTTTGCCTCAGGTCATGATCTCGCAGTTTGGGAGTTCGAGCCCTGCTCAGAGCCTGGAGCCTACTTTGGGTTCTGTGTCTCCCTTTCTCTGCCCCTCCCCCACTCTCGCTCTGTCTCTGTCTCTCTTTCAAAAATAAATAAGCATTAAAATTTTTTAATAAAAAAATTTAATGCAATTATAACATTACTAGTTAGATTAAAACATGAGAGAATTCCTTTATTATAACTTGGATGTGAGGAAGGATTTTCTAACTAGGACTCAAAATTGTAGGAACTAAAAGCGAAAGTATTAACAAATTTGACAACATAATGAAAAACTTCTGTATGGCAAGAAACACTGGTAAGCAAAGTCAGAAGAGAAATGACAAAATGGAGAAAGTATTTACAATTCATATACAGGAACTAAACTTACCTAATTTATAAAGACTAAGCCACTTATTATTTTTTAATTTGTTTTAACATTTATTTATTTTTGAGAGAGAGCGCGAGCGAGCGCACCGGTGGGGGGAGGGGCAGAGAGTGAGGGAGACACAGAATCTGAAGCAGGCTCCAGGCTCTGAGCTGTCAGCACAGAGCTCGACGTGGGGCTCGAACTCATGAACTGTGAGGTCGTGACCTGAGCCAAAGTCGGACACTTAACCAACTGAGCCACCCAGGCGCCCCTATAAAGACTAAGAAATTTAAAAAAGAGACCAATAGCCCAGTAGGAAAAGAGTCAAAGTCTATGAACAGAAATTTCACAGAAAAAGAAACATAACCCTTAAAAAAGAAAAATACTCAACTCATAATTCAAGAAATACCAATTAAAATTCTACTGACATACAATTTCTTTACCTTATTAAATTGATAAAAACAAAATATTTTGACAAAATGCTTTACTGGCTTTGCTGTGAGGAAACAGACACTCTCATATATTGCTCGTGTCTGAGAAAATTGTCCAGCTGCTCTGGAGGGCAATTTGATAGCAGCTACCAAAATTACAAGTACATTTTCCATTTTGACCTAGCAATCTAATTTCTGAGACTTTCTGCTACAGATATACCTATAGGTACAGAAATACGTATACAATTTGTCATTGTATACAAAATGACATATTCATGGAAGTATTCATTGCACCTTTGTTTGTTATAGCAAAAGATTGGAAACAACCAAGTGTCCTTTTATAGATGCCTGGTTAAATAAACTATGATAAATACAAAAAATTGATGATATGTACCTACAGAAAAATGAGGAAACCATTAACCTTAGAATTTAAAAATAAAATACAGAACAGTGTATATATTATAGTATGTTACCTTTGGTGTAAAAGTGTGAAAAATAATACATGTGTATATATTTGTATTTGCTTAAAAACATTGCAAAGACATAAAAAGAAACCTATAAAATTGCACATCTATAAAGGGTTAGGAGATGGGAGACAATGAAAAGGACAGGGTGGGAGTAAGACATCTGAATGTTTATCTTTGTTTTTGTTCTGAACCATTTAAGAAGGGAAAATAAAATATAAAAATGAAAACCTGTCATTAAGATTGGTGATTTTCTCTAGTCATATTTAGCTACATAGATACAGTGACAGAGTAAGAAGAGAGTTAGATTTATCTAGAATTCAGGCTTTGCTAAGCAAGTATGAAAAGGCAGTTCACCTTAGCAGTCATTACGAATTTAGATGATTAGTTGAACATAGAATTTAAGTTTGGTAAGAAGAGGAGAAGAGGTATGAGTGTGGTGAGTGACAGTGTAAAGGTGACCAGAGACTGCTCTCTGATAGCACAGAGCCTGCTTGGAATTCTCTCTCCCTCTCTCTCTCTGCCCATCCCCTGCTCATGCATGTGTGCATGCTCTCTCTCTCCTCATAAGAAATTAAATAAACTTAAAAAAAAGTTGGGGCACCTGGGGGGCTCAGTCGATTAAGCCTCCGACTGGCTCAGGTCATGATCTCCTTTAAGTCCCATATTGGGCTCTCTGCTGTCAGTGCAGAGCCTGCCTTGGATCCTCTGTCTCCCTCTCTCTCTGCCCCTCCCCTGCTCTCTCTCTCTAAAATAAAATAAAACATAAAAAAAAAAAAGGTGACCAGACAGGAGGACACTTGATATTTTGGAGATGTTGCAGTTACTATTAATGATAAGGTCTAGGGTAGTGACATGAGGAGCGAACTAGAGGGAAGGCAAAATCATTGGAGAGGAGGTGAGAGATTTGGGAAGCCAGGATAATAGATGGAATACTTAGAAAGATATTTGAAATTACTGAGAATTAATATAGCAGTAGTATTGGAGATAGTGGCACCGAGCTAGGAGCTAAAATTCCTGAGGGGCAAAAATCTGGATGTCAGCAAATCACTGTAATAAGTAGAAATAATGCATGTATAGTGTGATGAAATGATGACATTAGATTTTAGAGGAGGGACAGTTGTTGGCACCAGCAGTGAGGAGCAGAGAGGATGGTGTGAGATTGAGGACAGAGTAAGACTGTAGGAGGAAAACCAGCCCCATAGCTAAGAAATACTGTTGTCAGGGGAGAATGGTTAACTGAATCACATATAGGAAGTCTTTGAACTTTTCCACAATTTTTACTTTTTCAAATCTACATTATGGAAATTGGTATAGGTTCTCACTGGATAGAGAGACATTTTTATAATCTAGCTTCAGAAGTTACATAGTCATTTCTGCTATACTTTATAAGTTGAGTAAGTTAACCTGTTTTCCCAGGGTCAGGTTCAAGGGCAGAGAACATAAACCCTATACCAATGGTGTGGGGGCATGTCAAGATTACACTGAAGAAGAGCGTATGGGATAGGAAATATTCTATCTCTGTCCTTGGAAAATACAAGCTATACTGGATATTTACTAAAGAATTTGCATGAAAAGTAAAAAATGCTTATGACATAATAGTCATAATGATGAAGAAAAATTCTCAAGTCCTTTTTCTCAAGGTGTGGAGGTTTACATAACACATCTGGAAAGATTAAAAAATTTCCAGCTATTTAACTTAGTTGGGAACCTCTACTTATTTTTTAAATTTCTAGACGACTAATTAACAGTTTTCCACCCTGTGCAAGAGGATATGTCTGCAGAAATTGAATTTTTGAGAACATGTAGGGACTCTGCTTTAGTCCCACTAAATCCTTTTTTTTTTTTTTTTGTTTAGTTTTGAGAGAGAGCACAATCGGGGAGGAGCACAGGGGATCCAAAGCGGGCTCTGTGCTGGCAGCAGAGAGCCCAATAAGGGGCTTGAACTCATGAACTGTGAGATCATGACCTGAGCCGAAGTCAGACGATTAACTGACTGAGCCACCCAGGCACCTTGAATCCCTTTTTGACCCATGTCACAAGCTTCCAATCTTTGCATATATCCTCACTGTGCACTATATACACTACCCCTGTCCTGCATGTTTTTCTTTAGCACCTCTCCTTCCTTTTTAAAAAATGTTTATTGTAATTTTAAAAATAGTACTGTGGTTTGTCATTTTAGGGGTTGGTGATGTTCAAAGATGTGGCTATAGATGTCTCTCAGGAGGAATGGGAATGCCTGAACCCTACGCAGAGGAGTTTGTACAAAGATGTGATGTTGGAGAACTATAGCAACTTGGTTTCACTGGGTAAAATTATCTGCCTCTTATAATTTAGAATGTGTTTCTTGGAATTTCTGCTTTCTTCCCCATGATTTTAGGGCTCCCTTTCAAACAACTAGATGAATTTTCTCTTTACATAGAAATGAGCACACCTAGATAGAGGTGCACCTTCATTTTCCCTGTCCTTACACCTTCCTCTGGTACTTATAATTGACATTCTTCCTTGATGATTAAGAACAGAATTGGAATTCTGTACCAGTAAAGCTTATGCTTAATTATTTAATATTAATTATTAATTAGTTCAGTTGTCAAAGAAACCACTTCATCTTTTGTTTCACTTCCACTGTACTAAACCTGCAAGTGCCCTAGAACAGGTTAAAAATAGCTTTCCCAATAAACTATAGCATTTTATAAACTATTTATTTGTGTTTTTTTTAAATCTTTAGTTTACCTAAATATGAGTGTTTAATTTTTTTTCTTCTGTAGAGTTTATCAAGTACCATGTTGTGCTATAGTTTATTTATTTATTTTGATCAATTCTGAATCAATGTATTTGGGTACTTTGATTTCCACCTCATCTCCATTTCTTTTCTTATAACCAGGGCTTTCTATTTCTAAGCCGGCTGTGATCTCTTCATTAGAGCAAGGGATGGAGCCCTGGACGGTTGTGAGGGAAGTGACAGGAAAACAGTGCCCAGGTGAGTGAGCAATGATCAGGAAGCAGGAAGCTGTTTCAAGGATTAGGCCAAGTGGTCAGAATGTTTGGCTGGTAAGGTTATTTTAGACACATTAGGGAAAATCTGATTTAAAAACTAATTACAACATTATATAAACAAACAGTGTAGTAGTACTGGCATAAAGACAGACATATAGATTAGTGGAATAGAAAAGAAAGTCTGCAAATAAACCCTCAGATATATGACCAAATGATTGCAGACAAGGGTGCCAAGACCATTCAGTGGGGGAAAGGACTGTATCATGAACAAATGGTGTAGGGAAAACTGGATACCCATATGCAAAAGAATAGATTTAGACCCTTACCTTATACCATATACAAAAATTAACTCACGATGAATCAAAGAACTAATGTAAGACTCAAAATTAGAAGAAGACTTAGGGAAAAAGTTTCATGACACTGGATTTGGCAGTGATTTCTGGGGTATGACACCAAGCAAGGTATAGATAACCAAAACAAAAATAGACAGATGGGAGTACACCAGACTTAAAATCTTCTATTCATCAAAGGACACAATCAACAGAGTATTAATTTTAAAAAATGCCTACGAATTACTTTACTGGGTGACAGGAATACCTTTTTTTAAGTGTTAGCAGTAGTGGATCAAGAACATATGTTCTAATGTTATAGTAGGAAAATTTAAGAGTGATTAGAAATTGGAAAAGTTAAAATTGCATTGAGGAAGTAGAGATGGCAGAGGGATGACTGGGAATGAAGGAGGTCATCTAAGAAAGTATAGGGTCCTGAAGGCCAAGAGCAGGTCCATTCTACACATTAGAGGTCTTTGATGGTATCTGTGATTCAGTATTAGTGCTCCAGAACTGTGAAAGAGTATATTTCCGTTGTTTTAAGCCACATCAGCTTTGTTCTTTGTTAATCAGCTCTAAGAAACTAATATGGAGGGAATCATGGAAAATGATATATACTCTCCTAAGTGTTTTCTTTTTTCTTTTTAAAAAAATTTTTTTTAACATTTATTTATTTTTGAGAGACAGAGAGAGACAGATCATGAGCAGGGGAGGGGCAGAGAGAGAGGGACACACAGAATCAGAAGCAGACTCCAGGCTCTGAGCAGTCAGCACAGAGCCTGACATGGGGTTTGAACCCACGAACTGTGAGATCATGACCTGAGCCAAAGTCAGATGCTCCACCAACTGAGCCACCCAGGCGCCCCTTTTTTTTTCATTTAAAGATGTCATTCTATCAAATTTTGATGCCTGGCCATACCCCCCCACCTTTTTTTTTGCATAGGTGTGGTAATTTCTTTTTTAAAACTTAATTTTGAGGGGTGCCTGGGTGGCTCAGTTGGTTGTGTCCGGCTTTGGCTCACATCATGATCTTGCAATTCATGAGTTCCAGCCCCACGTCAGGCTCTGTGCTGACAGCTGGGAATCTGGAACCTGTTTCAGATTCTGTGTCTCCCTCTCTCTCTGCCCCTCCCCCACTCACGCTCTGTCTCTCTCTCAAAAATAAATGAACATTAAGAAAAATTAAAACTTTAAATTTTGAAATAATTATAGATTTACAGGAAGTTGCAAAGAAACGTGTAGGGAAGTCCCATATACCCTTTCTTCAGCCTCCCCTAGAGTTAACATCTTGCACAACAGTACAGTATCATCCTGAAAAATTGACATTGGTATAATCCATAGAACTTTTTCAGACTTCTCTAATTATACACACATTTGTGTATGTGTGTGTGTATACCTCTGTGCAGTTTTAACTACTGCAGTTGTCAGAATACTAGGCAGTGCATCACCATAAGGCTCCCTTCTGTTTGTTACTGCTACAGCCATCCTTCATCCCTTATTCCTAACCCTTGGTAACCACTAGTCTGTTCTACATCTATATAATTATGTTATTTCATGAATGTTATATAAATGGAATCCTGCAGTATGCGTCCTTTTGAAATTGGCTTTTTTCCTTCTATCTCATATATATATTACCTGAATGTAAGAATATATATATTATATAAGTTATAATTATATATGCACACATTAACATGAACATATATATGTTACTTATGTTCATGTAAATGTTTTTTCATGAAAATAAGTCTGCAGTCAAATGCTCTGCCCCTGAGCTATACCCCCGAAAATAAGTCTGGAATAAAGCTCTTTTATATTCCCACCAGCAATGTATGAGTGACCTAGTTTCACTGAATCCTAGCCAGCATTTGGGGTTACATCTGTTTTTCATGTTAGCCATTCTCATAGGTGGGTAGTGATATCTCAATGTGGTTTTAATTTGAATTTCCTTAATAGAAAATTATGTTGCATATCTTCCTATGTGTTTATTTGCTATCTGTGTATCTTCTTTAGAGAAATGTATGTTCATTTCTTTTGCCCATTTTGATTATTTGGTGTTTTACTCTTGAAATTTCAAAGTTCTTTATGATTCTAGATAGGCCTTTGTTGGATATATGAATTGTGAGGGTTTTTTGTTTTTGTTTTTTTATTTGATGTCAAGTCTAAATACTCCATCTAGTCCTATGTCAAAGATTTTCTCCTATGTTCTTTCTAGAAGTTTTATAGTTTTACATTTTTCATTTAAGTGTGTGAACCATCTTGAGTTTATTTTTGCAGATGCGAGACTTCAAGTAAAGGTTAATTTTTTTCTCCTATGGATGTCCAATTGTTCCATCACCATTTATTTAAAAAGTTATCTCCTTCTCCACTGAATTGATTTTTCACCTTGTCAGAGATGAGTTGGACACATTTGTGTGGCTCCAGTTTTTAGTTCTCTGTTCTGTACCATTGATCTTTGTGACCCACTGCCAGTACCATACTTTGATTACTATAAGTCTTTGAGTAAGTAAGTAAGCCTTAATAATGGAAAGACTGATTTTTCCTACTTTATTATTTTTCAAAATTGTTTTGACTATCCTTAGGGTTTTTTTCAATGCATATAAATTTTAAAATAAACTTGTCTTTGCAAAAAACCTTGCTGACATTTTCATAGGAATTATGTGAAACCTGTAGATGATATTAGAGAATTAACATCTTTGTTGAGTCTTCCAATCCCTGAACACATCCTGTTTCTTCAAGTATTTTTCTTTAATTTCTTTTATTAGCATTTTTATCATATAGATTCTGTACTTGTTAAGTTTTTACTTAAGCATTTCATTTTTTGGGAGCACTTATAAATGGTATTGCCTTTTTATTTTGGTGGTTGCTTATTGTCAATGTTTAGAAATTAAATTGATTTTATATGCTGATCTTGAATTCTGTGACCTTATTCATTTATTTCCTTGTAGATTCATTATTGTAGACAGTCATATCATTTGCTAATAGATAACTTATTTCCTTTTTTCCCGATCTGTGCCCTATATTTTCTTGCCTTATCAGAATACCTAAAACTTTCAGGGCTATATGGAATAAGAGTGGTAAGAGTGGACATCCTTTTTTCTCAGTTTTAGGGAGAAAGCATTCAGGATTTGATCTTTTACCATAGACCATAAAGTATATTAGCTCTAGGTTTTTTGTAGATGTTCTTTATGAAGTTGAGGAAGTTCCCTTCTTTTTCTAATGCCCTGAGAGGTGGTTTTTTTTTTTTATCATAAATGGTTATTACTATGATCATGTGATTGTCTTCTTCCTTAGTAGTTGATATGATAGATTACATTGATTTTTGAATATTGAATCAGCCTTTCATACCTGGAATAAATCCTACTTAATTATTATATATCATTTAAGTTCATGGGAGATGTTGGTCTGCAGTTATTTTGTGTGTGCTGCCTTTACCTGGTTTTGGTATCAGAGTAATAATGGCTTCATAAAGTAAGTTGGGAAGTGTTCACTTCTCTTCTGTTTTCTGGAAGAAATTGTGTACAACATTCTGGGAATGTTTGGTAAAATTCTTCAGTGAAACCATGTGGACTGGAGATTCTTTTTTGGGATCTTTAAAATTATAAATTTAATTTCTTTCATGGTTATCAGACTACTTAGATGACCTATTTCATTTTGGCTGAGTTTTGGTAGATTCAAATTTTTAAGGAGTTGGTCCATTCTAAGTTTTCAGGATTATGAATGTAAATATATATGTAGTTTCTTATTATCCCTAGAATTCATTATGTATATCCAGGTATATAAAGGATCTGTGTGTGTGTGTGTGTGTGTGTGTATCCTCATAATCTGTACAAATTTTTTTTTCTTTGAGACTTTCTCTTTCACCTATTAATTCTTTTGAAGTGAGTTATTTGGAGGTGTCTGGAGGTTTTCCTACTGCCTTTCTTTTATTGATATACAGTTTGATTGCATTATGGTCTCATGTGAAAGAGGGAACAATCTAGAAGTCTTCCCTTATTTTTGACCCAAAAAGCAAATTCATGGGTTCCCAAGACTACCCTTAGATTAGATAATTCACTAAAGGACTCTTAGAACTCAGAACTCACTGAAAGCTGTCATCCTCACAGTTTTAGTTTATTACAGTAAAAGGTTACAGATTAAAATCAGCCAAGGAAGAAACACATAGAGAGCCATGGAGCTTCCACTTGCACTCACCCAATGGAGTCACAGACAGCAGTAACTTTTCCCATCAACTGTGTATAATCATATGCATGTAGTATTATTGCCAAATAGAGAAACTCACCTGAATCTTGGTGTCCAGAACTTTTATTGGGCTCTTGGTTGGCTGCCCATGTGGTTGACCAGCTTCTCAGGAGGGACAGCCAATACCTTTGGACTCCTGTCTCTCTGGAGGAGAAATGACACCACATAGCTCAAAGCCTACATGATAAATCCCATTGTTAGACTGTCTGGTAGCCATGGTCCTAAATAGACTTTCTTTGCAGAGGTTTTCTCCCTGGAGATGAAGACAAAAGCCAGATCTCTCTTTGGGCAAGGTTAAATCAATGACTATTCATCACTGATCTGTGATGATTTTAATTCTTTTAAATTTAAGATTTGCTTCATGACTTAGAGTATGGTCTGTCTTGGGGAATGTTCATTGTGTCCTTGAAAACATTGTGTATTCTGCTGTTGTTAGGTGGCATGTTCCATAAATGTTGATTACATCCTATTGTTGATAGTCTTGTTCAGTTCTTCTCTGTCCTTGCTGATTTTCTGTCTGGTAGTTCTGTCAGTTCCTGAGAGTAGAGTATTTGAGTCCTCAGCTATAATTGTGCTTTTCCTCTTTCTCCTTTCAGCTATATCAGTTTTTGCTTCATGTATTTTGAAGCTGTTTTGGTGGTGCTTATGAATTTTCTTTATTCTAAAGTCTACTCTGATATTAATATAGCCATTTCTACTTTTTTTTTTATTTCTACTTTCTTTTTTTTAAATTAACTTTATAGTTTATTGTCAGGTTGGTTTCCATATAACACCCAGTGCTCTTCCCCACAAGTGACCTCCACCATGACCATCATCCCCCTCCCCCTTCTGCCCTCAGTTGTTTTCAGTATTCAAGAGTCTCTCGTGCTTTGTCTCCCTCCCTCTCCCTCTTTTCCATCCTTCCCCTCCCCATGGTCCTCTGTTAGGTTTCTCCTGTTAGACCTATGAGTGCAAACATATGGTATCTGTCCTTCTCCGCCTGACTTATTTTGCTTAGCATGACACCCTCGAGGTCCATCCACTTTGCTACGAAAGGCCAGATTTCATTCTTTCTCATTGCCATGTAGTATTCCATTGTATAGATGAACCACATCTTCCTAATCCATTCATCAGTTGATGGACATTTAGGCTCTTTCCATGATTTGGCTATTGTTGAAAGTTATTTCTACTTTCTTTTGATTAATGTGTACATGATATATATTTTTCTACTCTTGCTTTCAACCTACCTATATCATGTTTGAAATAAGTTTCTTATAGTCACCATGTTGAGTCATGTTATGTGTCCATTGTGCCAGTGTCTGTCTTTTAATTGGTGATTTAGACCATTTACCTTTTAAATATTTCTTGAAAAAAATTATTGCTATATTAAAGCTTATGTCTGCCATTTTGTTGTTTTCTTTTGTTTCTTTTTTCTTGCCTACCTGTGAGTTATTCAGACATTTCTAGTGTACCATTTTCATTTATTTATGTTTTTAATATTTTGCTTTTGTTGTTTTATTTTTATTTTATTGTTTGATGTAGGCGTTAGCATATATGTACATACTTATTGCAGCCTGCTGGTGTTGACATTTTACCACTTCAAGTGAAATGTAGAAACTTTACATCCATTTAGGTCCCTTTACCCTCTCCACTTCTTTAGTATAATTGTTTAAAGTATTTCTTCTACATATATTTATCACCACATGAGACAGTGTTATAATTTTTGCTTTATCATAAAATAGGACTAAAGAAACTCATGGGCTAAAGTATATCCTTTTATGCTTTCTTCTATTTTTGCCCATTCTATTGTTCTTTACTTTCTGAGCCTTCTTCTAGTATCGTTTTCTTTGTGTTGGGAGAGCTTCCTTTAGCCATTCTTTTTTTTTAAATTTTTTTAAATGTTTTTTATTTATTTTTGAGAGACAGAGACAGCGCGAGCAGGGGAGGGTCAGAGAGAGAGGGAGACACAGAATCGGAAGCAGGCTCCAGGCTCTGAGCTGTCAGCATAGAGCCCGACGCGGGGCTCGAACCCACGAACCGTGAGATCATGACCTGAGCCAAAGCCAGATGCTTAACCGACTGAGCCACCCAGGCACCCCCCTTTAGCCACTATTTAAGGGCATGTCTGCAACAACAAATTTTCTTAGTTTTCCTTTGTCTGAGAATGCCTTTATTTCTTCATTCCTTAAGAATAATTTTACTGGGTATATTCAAAGTTGACAGTTCTTTTCTTTTAGTACTTGAAAACTATTGTGGTGTTTCCTTTTGGTCTCCATGGTTTCAAATGAGAAATCCAGTCTTTTGGTGTTTTTTAATCATCAATATATAATGTGTGTTTCTATTTTAAATATTTTTTTTCCTTGTCTAGTTTTTAGCCATGAGTGTGCTGGTTTGGTTCTCTGGATTTATCTTATTAGGTATTTGCTGAGTTTTTTAAATCTATAGATTTGTGTCTTATATGAAATTTGGGAAGTTCAGCTGTTATATTTTTGAATACTTACTCAGTCCCACAGTCTTTTTCTCTCTTTCTAGGACTTGGAGGATATAAATGTTCAATTTTTTGTTATTGTGCCACAGGGAATGAGGCTGTATTTTTTCTTTAAGTCTGTTTATCTTTCTTTTTCAGATTAAGTAAATTCTGTCTTTAAGTTCACTGATTTCTAGCTTCTATTATGTCTACTCTAGAGACCATGTAGTGTATCTTTTTATAATGGCTATTATATTTTTCATTGCACTTCTTTTATGTAAGTATTACTTTTTCTGAAATAGTCTGTTTTTTATTTGTTAAAAGAGAGTTTGTAATTGATTGTCAATGCCTTTTTATGAAGACCACTATAAAATACTTGTCAGGTGGTTCCAGCATCTAATTATCTTGCTTTGGTCTCAGTTGATTGTCTTTTCTTGTTCTGATTTTGGTTTTCCTGGCTTTTGGTATGTATCCTGGACATTTTAGTTATTATGTTAAGAGAGTCTTGATTCTATTTAAATCTATTTAAATCTCCTACTTTAGCAGGAAGTCATGCTGTTAGGCTTAGTGTATAGATCTGGCCTACTTTTGTAGCCTTTAGTTCTAATGGCAGCTTAGTTTTCAGAGCCCTTTCAATACTATTCTGATATGCTTTATATTCTGGTACTGCTGGCACTCATGCTCAATCCCTGATGGTGTTACCTGCAGAGACAGAAAGCTTCTGTGGATCCCCAGTATAGCTTGGCTACCTTCTGTGGGATGAAGGAGGCAGAAGCCATTGGATACATTGAGCTTCACTGAGATACAGAAGCCACTGGGCATGGATTTCCTTATGTCACTGGGCAGAGGACAGGGAGATGCAACACTGCTAATAGTACCTTTCTGGGTGAATTGATCTGTTAGCCAGAGCTCTGGTTGTGAAGTGGGGGCTTGTACATCAAGAGATTTTCTCTTGCTGCTGTTAGTGGTAGATCAGTCACTGAGAATTCTTGCTCTTCTGCAGCCAGCTGTTGAAACTGTTGCTAGGGTCTAGGTTGTGGAGCAAGTGCTAGGAATCCCATTAAGTCTATTGGGCTTCCCTGCTCCTGGCCTTTTGGCTAGATAGAGTAGATTTCTCTTGGTGTATGTGTGCGCATGGACACCTGTTATTGGTTGCAGGCCTGCTGTCCAGTGCCCATTATGGGGGTATATGAGAGATAAAAAGAAAATCCAGGGAAAAACTTCCTGGGATGGTGGTGAAATAAGAGGATCCTAAGCTCACCTTGTCCCACAGATACACCTAGATAACACCCACATCAGTGTGAATAACCCAGAAAATGACCTGAAGACTGCCAGAACAGACTGTCTACAGCTAAGTATAGGGAAGCCAGGACATTGCAAAGAGTAGGAAGGGCGGATATGTGAGCAGGAGCTAAACTGACCTGCAAGAATGTCTGCTGGAGGGGGGACACCACAGGCAATGACAGGGAAGAGGAGCAGATCCCACCCTAGTCATCCCAGGCATGGGGGACCCACACTGGGAAGATGAATCCCCATAACATTTGGCTTTGAAAGCCAGAGGGGCTTAACTTCACAAGTTCTTAAATCAGTGACACCTAACACCTGGAACACTGGCTCAACTCTGGGAGAGCAAGGAGGGTAATAGGAAACTGAATCCCCACCCTTAAAGAGACAGCATAACAAGCAGCCCTTCTGAGATATAGCATAGAAACAGCAATTTGCAAAGCACCTTCGGTACATAGCAAGATTTATTTGCTAATCTCAGAATGTGTGTTGGAGGGGCAGGGACCTATGGGAGACTTCTCCAAGAACAAAAGAGCTGGTGGGCACCATTTCCCTCTCTCACCCCCAGCATAGATACTTGCGGGAACTAACACAGCATGCACACACTCTTCCTACCTTGCTAAGGACAGCATGCCCTGTCCCTTGCTAACAGTGGACTCGCCCTCAGCAGTTCTCTAGAGTAGCTACAGGTCTTCTTCCACTGCAGACCAGTGCAAACCTTGCTCACACTGTGTGTCTTGCCCCATGTTCTATGGATCTTGCCCCTCCAACCTGGCCTGGCAGGAGTTCTCCAAACTGGGGCCACAAGCATGACAGTGTATAAGTGCCTCCAATAGGGACCAGCACCACTCCAAAGTGACTCCTGCCCTGGGAACAGGGGAAGATAACCACACACACCAGTTTGACCTTGGCCCCAGCAGTGGGCAGGGGGCTGACATCTGGTCTCACTGTTGGCCCTGCCCACCAATGAAAACCTCTCAGGGTACAACACAAAGAGAGTGTCCTGAAGTTTGGTGCTACTACATCTCTGGCAAACACTTGGTTTAACCTAGCTCAAGCCCAAAGCAGCCCAGTAACAACCCAGGCACCAAGCTCTACTCAGAACAGCAAAGAGAGCCTTTGCAGATGACTAGACTGAAGTTAAACATGGCTCAGCCACAGCATTAGGGTACATGCAACACACATAGGAGATACCCCTAAGGTGCCAGATTCTGGTAAACTAAGGACACTGCACTTCAGGGAACAACAGGACCTCTTTATAAGGCTACCACTTTCTGGCACCTGGGTGGCTCAGTCTGTTAAGCATCTGACTGTTGATTTTGGCTTAGGCCATGATCTCATAGGTTCATGAGTTCAAGCCCTGCATTGGGCTCTATGCTGGCAGTGCGGAGCCTGCTTGGGATTCTCTCTCTCTCTCTCTCTCCCTCTTTCTTTCCCCATCCCCTGCTCATGTTCTGTCTCTCTCTTTCAAAATAAATGAATGAACATTAAAAAAAAAAATAAGCCCCCACTTTCAAGAGGAGACATGGCCGACTTTCCTAACACATAGAAACAGACACAAAGAGTTAGGGGAATATGTCCCAGATAAAAGAACAGGACAAAAATCACAGCAAGAGACATAAGTGAAATGGAGGTAAGTAATATGCCTGATAGAGAATTTAAAGTAATGGTCATAAACTTGTGAAAGTTTATGGACTTGTGAAAAGAGTGAATGGAGGAACTCAGTGAGACCCTCAACAAATAGACAAAAAACATTTAAAAAGAACCAGAGATGAAGAACTCAACTTAAGTTAATAATACACTACATAGAATAAATAGTAGACTAGAGGAAGAAGAAGAATGGATCAGTGACCTGGAGGACAGACTAATGGAAAGCAATTAAGCTGAACAGGAGAAAGAAGAAAGAATTATAAAAAAATGAAAATAGATTAAGGGAATTCAGTGATACCATCAAGCATAATAATATTCACATTGTAGGGATCCCAGAAGAAGAGAGGAAGAAAGGGGGGGAAAGTATATCTGAAGAAAAAATAGCTGATTTCAAGATACATGACTAAGCTGTAGTAATCAAAACAGTATGGTACTGGCACAAATTAGACACATAGATCAATGGAACAGAATAGAAAATCCAGAAATAAATCCACAGTTATATGGTCAATTAATCTAGGATAAAGGAGGCACAAATATCCAATGAGAAAAAGACTATCTCTTCAACGGTGTTGGGAAAACTGGACAGCTACATGCAAAAGAATGAAACTGGACTGCTTTCTTACATCATACACATGAGTAAGTTCAAAATGGATTAAAGACCTAAAAATGAGACCTGAAACCATAAAAATCCTAGAAAAGAACACAGGCAGAATTTCTCTGACATTATCCATAGCAGCATTTTTCTAAATATATCTCCTGATACAAGGGAAATAAACTATTGGGACTTCATCAAAGTAAAAAGCTTCTACACAGCAAAGGAAACAATCAACAAAACTAAAAGACAGTCTACCAAAATTTGCAAATGACATATCCAATAAAGGGCTAGTATCCAAAATATATAAAGAACTGATACAACTCAACACCCAAAAACCAAATAATCCAATTAAAAATTGGGAAGAAGGCATTAGTAGACATTTCTTCAAAGAAGACATACAGATGGCCAGCAGACACATGAAAAGATGTCCAGCATTACTGATCATCAGGGAAATGCGAATCAAAACCACAGTGAGATAGATACCACTTCACACCTATCAGAACCACTTCACACCTATCAGAATGGCTAAAATCAAAAACAAGAAACAACAAGTGTTAGTCAGGATTTGGAGACAAAGGAACCCTCCTGCCCTATTGGTGGTAGTGCACAACTGGTGCAGCCACTGTGGCAAACAGTATGAAGTTTCCTCAAAAAATTAGAAATATAATTAACATATGATCCAGTAATTACACTACTAGGTGTTTACACAAGGAAACACTAATTTGAAAAGATACATGCACCCCTATGTTTATTGCCACATTATTTATAATAGCCAGGATATGGAAGCAAACCAAGTGTCCATCAATAGATGAATGGATGAAGATGTGTATATATATTATGGAATATTACTCAGCCAGAAAAAAGAATGAAATTTTGCCATTTGCAACAACATGGATGGATCTAGAGTGTATAATGCTAAATGAAATAGAGAAAAACAAATATATAATTGCATTCATATGTGGAATTTGAGAAACAAAGCTACAAAAACACTTTTTTCTTTTTAAAAAATTTTAACATTTATTTATTATTGAGAAAGAGAGAGACGGAGCATGATCAGGGTAGGGGCAGAGAGAAGGGGAGAGAATCTGAAGCAGGCTCCAGGCTTTGTGCACAGAGCACAGGGCACGAACCCACAAACTGTAAGATCATGACCTATGCTGAAGTCGGATGCTTAACCGACTGAGCCACCCAGGTGCCCCCAGAAAACACTCTTAAATACAGAGAAAAAACTGATGGTTACCAGAGGGAGGTGGGTGGGAGGATGGGTGAAATAGGTGAAGGGGATTAAGAGTACGCTTAATTGTGATGAGCAGTGAGTAATGTATAGAATTGTTGAATCACTATATTGTACACCTAAAACAAATTTAACATTCTGTGTTAATTATAGTGGAATTAAAAAATAAACAGGAAAAAAAAAACAAAAAAGAAAAGAAAACCCAGAGAACTCACCATGTGGTAGTTCCTCAATCCAGAGAATCCAAATCAATAAACCTTCCTTTCAGCTCTCAAAATTATTTTTTTGTTGGGTGATAGTTATTTCTAGAGTTTTTTGTGTTATTTAAGGGAGAAGCAGGAGAGAGTCTACACTATCTTTGTAATTGAGATTTTAAATCTTTTAAGAATGAACTTTAGAATGTGAATTTTCTGTGATACTTTGATTTCTTTAAAGAGGTAGATCATAAAGACAGTGTGTGTGTGGAGTACTTTGGGTTTTTTTAAAAGTATGTTTATTTATTTTGAGAAAGAGAACGTGGGGCAGGGGCAAAGAGAGAGGGAGAGAGAGAATCCTAAGCAGGCTCTGTGCTGTTATCACAGTGCCCTATGCGGGGCTTGATCCCACAAACACCATGAGATCGTGACCTGAGCTGAAATCACAAGTCACCTAACTGATAGAGCCACCCAGGCACCCTTGGAGTACTTCACTTTTACATCACCATCACCACCACCACCACCACCAATCTTTTTCTAGCAGCATGTTTGTTTGGGGTTTTTTGTTTGTCTTTTGTTTGTTTGTTTGTTTGCTTTTTCTTAAATAATTGCCATTATGTGGTCTTTCCAGAACAGCGTAGTGAAACAACGAGTTTTCATATTCATGTCATCTAACAGGGAGGAGAACAAATACAGCTGACTTCTTCCAGGCATTTATAGCTTGGCTATTGTGATCATCTTGGATAAGCTTTATAGTTTTTCCTTTAACTTGCAAGTCTTTAATCCATTTAGAGTTTGTGTATTTATGGTGTATGGTAGGGGATCAGTAATTTTTTTATATCTATACCTCATTCTAATATCATTTATTAAATTTTTCTTTCTTTACTGATCTGTAATGCTTCCTATGTGAGTCTGCTAGACTTTGTTCACTAGTCTTTTTATGGGTCAAGCCCTGTGTAAATACCACATTGTCTTAATTTTTAAGTCTTTATGATGTCTTTATCATAGGCAGGATAAATTTTCTGGTTTTGTTCTTCAGTAGTATTTTGACTGTTATTAAACTTTGTTTTTCCAAATATGTTTTTTGAATCAGTTTTTCAAGCTCCTCAAGCAATATCATAGGGGTTTTATTAGATTTGTATTGAATCTCTATGGTCTCCAGGTCTGTGTCTTCTCTTACTTGATTTCAGCTATCCTAGTCTCCTATTTCTCTAATAAGCCAATAGCTTTCATTTTATGGACTTGCTATATTCTCTGCATGGATTGCTCTTTCCCCAGATAGCCATCACTGTTTTCTCTCCTACAGTTTTTTCCCCCTCAAATGTCAGAAAAGTAAGGCTTTTCTGAAAACTTTAAAATAATACTCCACTTCCATTATTTGGAATTATATCTCTTTCCTTCTTAATGTATTTTTCTGTAGCCTTTTTTCCCCCCCATCTGACACACTGATTCATTTAGTAATCATTTATTGGATGTTATTCTACTAGAATGTAATTCTATAAGGGGATGACTTTCTTTCTGTAATGATGTCCCCATTTTCACTTGTAATGTTGGTTATTTGTATCTTCCATCACTCTTTTATAAGATAGAAAATTATTTTAAATTAATTTTAAACTTAGAGAAGAGAGGGAAGAATAGCAAAAGAGCTCCCAGCCATTCACCTAGATTCACCACTTGTTAATATTTTCCCATATTTGCTTTATTATTTCATTTCTGTTAAGTCTCTTTACCCTAAATGGTTAAGCTTATCTTTTCTGAGAATGAGGATTTTCTCTTACATTTCATAAATTCAGGAAATTTTACATTGATGCAAAACTATTATATATTGTCTGTATTCATATTCACTAATTATCCCAATATTGTTTTGTTCACTTGATTTGGGATTTCAGATTACATTTCTCTTCACTTTAATCTGAAAAATTCCTCAACCTTTCTTTGTATTTCATGACATTGGTACTTTTGAAGGATATGGACCAGTTTATAGAATGTCCTTCCCCTTATTGAATTCAGGTCATACATTACTGGCAGAATTATTGCATTAGTGGTATATCCTTCTCAGTGTATCATTAAGGAGGCATATAATGTCATTCTGTCCCATTGTTGGTGATGTAACCTTTGTTCACTTGGTTTGGCTGGTGTTTGCCACTTTTCTTCACTGTAGTTTTTTTTTTTTTTCTTTTGTACACATATAATCTCTAAGGAAGATAGTCTATTTTTCTTGATCAGTCTTGCTGGAATCCTCTCTATTATATATTTGTTTTTGTTTCATTTATTCTGCCCCATCTTTATTTTTTCTTTTATTCTACTTTTGGGGGTTTTAGTTTGCTATTCTTCTTCTAGCCTCTTGAGATACATGTTTAGATGATTCATTTATTTTTATTTTTATTTTTTCAGGGACTTGTTTTTTATTTGTTTGCTTATTTATTTACCTGTCACCTATCTGTTTATCTTTTTATTTACTTTCAGAGAACCTGCTGTTAAATCTTCATCAGCACATCACTGCCCCTGGGGTTGCAGGATGTGGATGATTCATTTTAAGATTTCCTTTTTCTGTTTGCATTTAAGGCCATAAGCTTGCTGGTACATGCGGCTTTAGTTGCACCCTACAAATTTTGATCAGAGGGGTAAATAGAAAACAGAGAATATAGAACCTTATAGACCATTAAAAGAATTTTTTTGTCTAAATTTCATGGGAAACTATTAAAGGGATTTGAAAGCAAAAGTTATATGATGTCATTTAGATATGATGTGTTTAGCTTAGTGGAACAAGAAAGTAAGCAGGTGACCAATTTGAGAGCTACTGCAGTAGTAAAATAGTTGTAGCTCAGACTGTGATAGAAATGGTGGTAACACCTGATCAGAAGTTATTATACATATTAAAGAATAAGGTGACCATGCTTGCTAATGGATTGTAAGTTCGATAAGAATTAAAGAACTAGGCTTTTGGTTTATCCTACTGGTAAAAGGTGGTTGCATTTACTGAGATGGTTTAAGCTAGTGTATGGAAAAAAGGGGAATTGAAAGTTCTCTTTGGACAAGTTATGATTGAGATGCTTATGTAATAAGTACTTGAAGATTTCAAGTAGGCAGTTAGATGATTAATGTGGAACTCAGGGGTAAGATAAAAGCTAGAAGTATACACATAAAAACACAATCAATAAAGTAAAAAGGCAACCTATGGAATAGGAGAAAACATTTGTAAATCATATATCTGACAAGGGGTTAATATCCAGAATGTATAAAGAAACCCTACCACTCAACACAAGAGAAATCAAGCAACTTAGTTAAAAAGGGGGAAAAGGATTTTAATAGACATTTCTTCAAAGAAAATAAATTGGCCAGCAAACACATGAGAAGATGCTCAACATCACTAGTGATTAGGGAAATGCAAATCAAAACCACAATGAATCTCACATCCATTAGGATGATTACTGTCAGAAACCAAAATAACAAGTGTTGGTGAGGATGTGGAGAAATTGGAACCTTGTATTGGTGGGAGTGTAAAATGGTACAGCCATTGTGGGAAATAGTATGATGGTTCCTCAAAAAATCAAAAATAGAATTACTGAAAGATCTAGCAATTCCACTTCTGGATATATAACCCAAAGAATTGAAAACAGCAACTTTAACAGATATTTGTACACCTGTGTTCTTAGAAGCATTATACACAATAGCCAAAGCTGGAAGCAACCTAGGTGTTCATCAACAGATGAGTGGATAAACAAAATGTGTATGTATACACACATATATATAATGTAATGTTATCCAACCTTAAAAGGGAAGTAATTCTGACACACACTACAACGTGGATTAGAATGCTGAGGACATTATACAAAGTGAAATATACCAGTCACAAAAAGACAGATACTGTATGATTTCACTGATACATAGTATCTAGAGTAATCAGATCCATAAGAACAGAAGTAGAATGGTGGGTGCCAGGAACTGGGGGAGGAAAGGAGGGAGGGGAGTTATTAATGAGCTCAGTTTTTCAGTTCTGCAAGTTGAAAAACTTCCGGAGATTGTACAAAAATGTGAACGTACTTAACACTGCTGAATTATATACTTTTTTTTTTAAAAAAAGACACATTTATTCAGCGTCATGATCAGACTATTACATTTAGCAATCAACAGCATGGGTGCAAAAAAAAAAAATCTACATTAAAACCCTTTGTTGGAATGCTTTACACTTTCCACAGAACAGAAACTAAAATAACCTGTTATACAATTAGTCACAAATACAGTCCTCGAGTTTTTTGTCCATACACATGAGTATTGTCTAAAACATGTTTTCTTTGTAGCAGCTAGGCTCTTGCACCACTGTGCTTGGCTGAGTTCACAAATCTGTTGTAACCTGTAGCTTCCCTGTCACTTCTCTGGCTCTCCTCTCCTGCTAAGCTTTGTTTCCTGGCAGTAATTAAAACCTTCTGCCACTGCCATAGCTACTGCTGCTGCTGGAACCGCCATAGCCACCTTGGTTTCGTGGTTTGGCAAAGTATTGGCCTCCACCACCTTAGGGGCCAGAGCTTCTGCCTCCAAAATTTCCTCCTTTCATGGGTCCAAAATTTGAAGATTGATTGTTGTAATTGCCAAAATCATTATAGCTTCCACCACCTCCAAAGTTGCTTCCATCGTTACCAAATCCGTTATAGCCATCCCCACTGCCACCATATCCACCACCACCTCGACTGCCACCAAAGCCACCACGCCCAC
>CM053563.1:15392678-15503139 GCA_028646485.1 Cryptoprocta ferox
TTTGAGAATCTTCTCTCGAGACAGCCCTCTTTGGTTCTACAACTCTTCCATCCACCTTGTGTGGCCTTGCATTCATGGCTGCATCCACCTCCTCCACAGTGGCATAGGTGACAAACCCAAAGCCTCTGGAGCGCTTGGTGTTTGGGTGGCTCACTAAGTTGAATGACCAACTTTGGCTCAGGTCATGATCTCATGGTTTGTGGGTTTGAGCCAGCTCGCTGCTGTCAGCACGGAGCCTACTTCAGATCCTCTGTCCCCCTCTTCCTGCCCCTCCTCTACTTGCACTCTCAAAAATAAATTAAAAAAAATTTTTTTAATCTAGAGTTATAAATTTAAGACTTAGGAGTATATGACTAGAATTTAAGCCAGACCTGTTATAGTTACAGAGTATAGATTGATGGCTAGACAGATCCTGGGCTTTGGGACATTCTAATACTTAGAGATCAGGTAGTAAAAGAGTATGCATTAGGGGGAACTGAATACAAAGAGAAAGGTAGGAAGATAACTAGGAGAATATGGTATATAGGAAGCTGAGAGATTGATCATTTGTGTCAAATACTGCTAACGAGTCAAGTAGAGTGATGATTAGCTCTAGAGCACTGATTTTGGCAAAGTGATTTTGTTAGTGACTTTAGCTAGAAATTTTTCAACATAATTATGGGAGTTGAAATATTTATTGGAATAATGGAGTACAGAGAAAGGTAGGCAGTACTGTCTTTTCAGTAAATGGTGCTGAGCCAATTGGATAACTATATGAAAAACTAGGCATCTAGTGGCACCAGGGTGGCTCAGTCGGTTTAAGCATCTGATTTTGGCTCAGATCATGATCTCATGGCTCATGAATTCGAGCCTTGCATCAGGCACTGTGCTGACAGCTCAGAGCCTAGAGCCTGCTTTGGATTCTGTGTCTCCCTCTCTCTCTGCCCCTCCCCCACTCACATTCTGTCTCTCTCAAAAGTAAATAAACATTAAAAAAAATTTAAAAATAAAAAACAGCAACAAAAAAAAACCTAGGCATTTTGATTTCTTCCTCACATCATAAGATCTAATCTAGGGAGATTATAGATCTATATATGAAAAATAAAATAGTAAAAGCTTCTAGAATACAGTATGAAGTATATTTTCATGACCTTGGAATTAGACTGCCTTAAAATTAAGAACTTCTGTTTATCAAAACATACTGTTAAGAGAGTGAAAGTGCCAGCCCTAGAGTGTGAGAAGATATTTGCAATATGTTGGTTATATTCAGAATATGTTAAGAATTCCTACAAAGAAAAAAGAACAGTACAATCCAGAAACTACTCAAGTGACCCTTGACTGATGAATTGATAAGCAATATATGGTATATCTGTACAAGGGAATATTACTTGGCCATAAAAAGGAATGAAGTATTGATACATATTATAACCTGGTTGATCCTTGAAAACATTATACTGAGTGAAAAAAGACACAAAAGGTACATACTGTATGATTCCATTTATATGAAATGTCCAGAATAAATAGATTCATAAAGATACAAAGCAGATTAGTGGTTGCCAAGGGTTGGGAATAGGAAATGACTGTGGGTATGGGGGTTCTTTTTGGCATGATGAGAATGTTCTGGAATTAGTGATCTGATAGTTGCACAACATTAAGAATGTATTAAAAATTATTGAATTGTATGCTTCAAAAATTTTTTTTACATTTATTTTTGAGAGACTGAGACAGTGCACAAGTGGGGGAGGGGCAGAGAGAGAAGGTGACACAGAATCCGAAGCAGGTTCCAGGCTCTGAGCAAGCATTCAGCCCAGAGCCCAACGTGGGGCTTGAGCCCACGAACCGTGAGATCATGACATGAGCTGAAGTATGACGTTCAACCAACTGAGCCACCCAGGTTCCCTTAATTGTGTATTTCAAAATGGTGAAACTGGTAGATTTTATGTTATATAAATTTTACCACACACACACATACAAAATCAGTAAAAATGGACAAAAGACCTGAGTTGACATTTTATTAAAAAATGTATCCAGTTGGCCAATAAACATGAAAAAGTGCTCAATCTTCCTAGTCATCAGGTAAATTGCAAATTAAACCACAATGCAGTATCATGACATATCTACCAGGATTCCTGAATATAAGATTGGCAATAAAAAGTGTTGGGGAGGATGTGAGGAACTGGAACTTTTTTACAGTTAGATGAGAAAATGAGGAAACTATTGGATAGTGTCAACTACAGCTGAACAAATGCATATTCTGTGTGCAACAATTTCACTTATAAATGTATACATTTAGCAGAAAAGACTCCTATTTCTTACCAAAAAAAATGTACAAGTATGTTCATAGCAGTACTAATCATAATAGTCAACTTATAAATGTATACATTTAGCAGAAAGGAGTCCTGTTTCCACCAAAAGAAATGTACAAGTATGTTCATAGCAGTACTAATCATAATAGTCAACAATTGAAAACAACCCATATGTCCATCATTAGGAAAATGAAAAAATAAATTGTGTTAGAATAGAATGCTTTATATACCTGTCAGTCTTAAGATTTTTCTTCTGAAACAGCCTCTGAAAAGCTCTAAGATAAGAAAGACTTTAGAATGTCCTAATTGTTGAAAGGAGATTAATGTTGTAGCACATGGATAAAAGGGAAAAGGACTCAAAATGAGGTCTCCTAAGTAGGCAGAGGCCCTGTGTTCTCATGGTAAAGAATTGGATTTTTATTTTTTTATTAAAAAAAATTTTTTTTAATGTTTACTTATTTTTGAGAGAGACAGAGACCGAGTGTGAGCAGGGGAGGGGCAGAGAGAGGGAGACACAGACTCTGAAGGAGGCTCCAGGCTCTGAGCTATCAGCACAGAGTCTGACGTGGGGCTCAAACTCGTGAACTGCGAGACCATGACCTGAGCCAAAGTCAGACACTTAACCGATTGAGCCACCCAGGCGCCCCAAGAATTGGATTTTTAAATTTCAGTTCAATAGGAAGCTACATTAGTTTGGTTATAGGTTTGGCTGCATGTGACAGAGACTCAAAAATAATAACGGCTTAAACCCATATGGGTTAATTTTCTTTTGCATTACAGTCCAGGCTGGAGCGGAAGCTCTGCTCTGCAAAACCATCATGTGACATGGCACCATATCCACAGTGGAGTCTGAGGAAATGGGAGAATAAAGGATATAGGGCATGGGCCAGCTGGCTCTTAAAGTTTTAGAAGCTACTATATAATACTTACGCTTTTTTTTTTTTTTTAAGGCAGAATCCAGTTACATGGCATATTCTTCTGCAAAAAAGCCTGGGAAATGCAGTGTTTATATTGGGCAACGTTGTTCTCAACTAAAAACCATTGGTTTAATCCATATATTAAAGGGGAATAATAGACATTTGGGGACAATTAGCAGTCTCCATCTCATAATCCTTTGGCCTGGTGGAAAGTGTTAAACATATACTTTTGTAGATTCTGATTCAATTGATCTCATTCTAAAACCATCTCTGGTAGATATGGATTTGTTTGATCTAGAATGTTTCCTAAACATACATAATTGTAGCAAACTCTGAGGTAGATCAAAATTTCAGAACAGTTGGGGCACCTGGCTGGCTCAGTTGGTGGAGTGTGTGACTCCTGGTCTTGGGGTTGTGGGTTTTAGCCTCATGCTGGGTGTAGAGATTGATTAAATAAAATCTTAAAAAAAAATTTCAGAACCATTGACTTGATTAGTCAATTAACTCCCTCACTTTCTCTTATGAGCTCTCATTTTTCTGTGTTCTCCTTACTGCTTTTTTTTCATTCAGTTGCATGATGATATTTTAGAGCTCTCCAAGACTTTCATCTTCTATGTGAATTATTTTCAATTATCTCTCTTTGCTACCATAGATATATTTTTTTCTCACACAAAACCAGCAATTAAAGTGTGTTTCTTATCTTTCAGACTTGGTGTCCAGGTGTGAGGCCAAGAAGTTATCTCCAAAAAGAGATATTTATGAGACAGAGTCATCCCAATGGGATATCATGGAAGAATTTAAAAGTCATAATCCTGAGAAATCCATTTTCAGAGATCTTTGGGAATGCAATATTCAGTTTGAGACACAACAGGAAAAAAAGGGCTATTTCAGGCAATTTGTTATCAACCATGAACACATGCCTGTATTTAACCAACATTCTTTACTAACTCAGGAATTTTATAATAGGGAGAAAATCTTTGGATGTAAAGAATGTAGGAAAAACTTTAGTTACCACTTATTTTTTAGTGATCACAGAAGAACTCATTCTAAAGAAAAACTTTATGAATGTAAGGAATATGCAGAAACTCTTAATACAGCATATCTTACTAAACAGAGAATTCAAAATAGTAAAAAGTGCAATGAATGTAAGGAATGTTGGAGGGCTTTTAGTCATTGTCCACAATTTAAACAACACCTGAGAATCCATAATGGCGAAAAACGCTATGAATGTAAAGAATGTGGGAAGGCCTTTAATTATGGTTCGGAACTTATTCTGCATCAGAGAATTCACACTGGTGAAAAGCCTTATGAATGTAAAGAATGTGGGAAGGCCTTTCGGCAGCGATCACAGCTTACTCAACATCAGAGACTTCATACTGGTGAAAAACCTTATGAATGTAAGCAATGTGGGAAGGCTTTTATTCGTGGCTTTCAACTCACTGAACATCTACGACTCCATACTGGTGAGAAACCCTATGAATGTAAAGACTGTGGAAAGACTTTTAGGCATCGCTCACACCTTACCATACATCAGAGAATTCATACTGGTGAGAAACCCTATGAATGTAGAGAATGTGGAAAGGCCTTTAGCTATCACTCAAGCTTCTCTCACCATCAGAAAATTCATTCTGGCAAAAAACCTTATGAATGTAGTGAATGTGGGAAGGCCTTTTGTGATGGCTTACAACTTACCCTACATCAGAGGATTCATACTGGTGAGAAACCCTATGAGTGCAAGGAATGTGGGAAGACTTTTAGACAGTGCTCACACCTCAAAAGACATCAGAGAATTCATACTGGTGAGAAACCTCATGAATGTATGATATGTGGTAAGGCCTTTAGACTTCATTCACACCTTATTCAACATCAGAGAATACATACTGGTGAGAAGCCCTATGAATGTAAGGAATGTGGAAAGACCTTTAGCTATTATTCAAGCTTTTCACACCATCAGAGAATTCATTCTGGGAAGAAACCTTACGACTGTGCAAAGGCCTTTAATCATGGCTTACAATTTAATATACATCAGACACTTCATACTGTTGAGATGCCAGTAAGGTTTCCTCTTCTCTCTCCCCATCCTAGTCTAGCATCATGAAGTTATTTTTAGAAATTTACGTTTTCTTTTTTTTTTTTTAAGATAAAAGCTGGTAAAATACTGAATTTCATTAGTATTGATTTATTTCAATGATCCTTGAGAGAAAAAAAAAAAAACCTTTGGGGCACCTGGGTGGCTCAGTCGGTTAAGCATCTGACTTCGGCTCAGGTCATGATCTTGCGGTCTGTGGGTTCTAGCCCTGCATTGGGTTCTGTGCTGGCAGCTCAGGGCCTGGAGCCTGTTTCAGATTCTGTGTTTCCCTCTCTCTCTGCCCCTACCCTGCTCATGTTCTGTCTCTGTCTTGAAAATAAATAAACCAAAAAAAAAAAAAGACTTTTTTCCCCCTAATATAAGCTTTTATCCCTGTAAACTCCCCCCTTAGAACTGCATTTGTTATATCCCATATGTTTGTTTCCATTTTCATTTTTCTTAAGATATTCTCTGATTTCCTTTTGATTTCTATTTTGATCCATTGGTTGTTCAGCAGTGTGTACTCCCGAATATATATAATTTTCACATATTTGTGAATTTTCCAGTTTTCCTTCTGTTAATGATCTGTAGTTTCATACCATTATGGTCAAAAAAGTTACTTGATATGATTTCAATCTTAAATGTGCTAAGACTTGTCTTATAGCCTAACATATGATCTATCCTGGAGAATGTTGTATGTGTTCTTGAGAAGAATGTGTATTCTGCTGCTGTTGGGTGGAATGTTCTGTGTATGTCCATTAGTTCCGTTTGGTCTAAAGTGTTATTCAAGTCCATTCTTTCCTTACTGATTTTCTGTCTGAAAGGAGCTATTGTTGAAAGTGGGATATTGAAGTTCTCTATCTTTTTATTCTTATCTACTTCTCCCTTCAGATCTGTCTGTATTTACTTTATATATTTAAGTGCTCTGGTGTAGGATGCATATATATTTACACTTGTTATATCCCCTTTATGAATTGATCACTTATTATAAAATGACTTGTGACAGATTTTGACTAAAAGTTTATTTTTACTGATATAAGTATAACTACCCCTGCTCTCCTTTGGTGAGCATTTGCACAGAATATCGTTTTTTATCCTTTCACTTTTAGCCTTTATGTGTCCTAAAGCTAAAGTGATTGATTCTCTTATAGCCAGCATATTTTGGGATTCTTCTTCTCCTTCTTCTCCTCCATCTCCTCTGTCTCCTCCTCTTCCTCCTTCTCCTCCTCCTTCTTCTCCCTCCTCCTTCTCCCTCCTCTTTCTCCTTCTTCTTCCTCCTCCTCCTCCTCCTCCTTTTTCTTCTTCCTCCTCCTCCTTCTCCCTCCTCCTTCTCCTGTCTCCTCCTCCCTCCTCCTCTCTTTCTTCTTCTGTCCATTAAGCTACTCTGTGGCCTTGATTGGAGAATTTAATTCTTTATAGTTAAAGTAATTATTTACAGGTAAGATCTTTTTATTGCAATTTCATTCATTGTTTTCTGACTGCATTGTAGTTCCTTTTTCCTTTCTTCCTCTCTTGCTGTCTTTCTTTGTGATTTGATGATTTTTTAAAGTAGAGGTATGCTTTGGTTCCTTTCTCTTTTGTGTATTTATTATAGGTTTTTTTCTGTGTAGGTACTATGGGGCTTACATAAAACATGTTATAATTATTAACTGTCTATTTTAAGGTAATAGCAACTTAACTTCAGTTACATAAAAATGCTCTGGTTTTACCTCTGCCCTTCTCTTAAGTTTTATGATATTGATGTCATATTTTATATCTTTTTATATTGCATATCAAATTACAGTAGCTAGTTATTTTTAATATTTTTTGTTTTTTTAACTTTTATACTCAAACATGATTTATGCACTACCTTTGCAATATTAAAGTATTGTGAATTTGACTATGTACCTTTTCCAGTGAGTTTTATACTTTCCTAAGATTTCATGTTGTCACTTAATGTCCTTTCATTTCAACTTGAATTCCCTTTAGCATTTCTTTTAAGGCAGGTCTAGTCGTGATGAACTCCCGTAGTTTTTGTTTGCTGGGAATGTCTTAATCTCGCCTATGTAGCTTGCCATATATTTTAAGTTATCAAACATCTACTTTACCTGTGTATTAATTCCAGAGAGGTACAGAAATGTTACCCATAAATCGCTCTATTTCTTGGTCTTCCATTTTGTGTTGTTATACATATTATATCCATATACTTTATGAACCCAAACTTTATTTTTGTGTATACTAAAGATGCTGAGTAAAGAAAAGAGGCAAAGTATATACTATGGAGCTTGTTGTATTAACCTTCTTATTTACCATTTCTATTTGTTTCCAGTGGATTTAAGTATCTAGGTATCAATATCTAGGGTCATTTCTTTATTCTAATACAGCTTTGCTCCCACCCACCTTCTTTGTGTTGTTTAATATAATAGTTACTGTTTGTTCTAGGTCTAGCAATACAGTTATATTGTATACAATTGTATAAGTATTGTGTAGTGTTAGCCCAGACAGTTTTTTTTCTTTAATAATGCAAGTACCTGACGTAAACCAAGGCATCCACTTTAGAGATGGCTATCTCCAACACATTGCCGGCCACATGTCTAGATAAAGAGTCAGCCTCCCCTCTCCCAAGGCTTTTTTGGTTTACAGATCTTGGCAGATTTCAATAACTGACCATTTGGGCTGCTGTTTTTTTTTTTTTTTCCTCTTCCTGCACTTCAAATTCCTGCTTTTATGTTCTAACCTCATCAAGAAAGAGTAAGCCCCTTAAACCTTAGGCCTCCCACCCACGACCCCAATAAAAGTAAAACAGCTTACTGTCTGTCTCTCTCTCTGAAACCTCACTGTATGGCTTCAGATGTGCCGTGTAATTTTCAGGATTTGTAAGTAATAAATGTTCTCTCTTTTTTTAAGTTTATTTATTTTTGAGAGAGAGGGAGCAGGGGAGACAGAGAGAGAGGGAGACAGAGAATCCCAAGCAGGCTCCAGGCTGTCAGCCCAGAGCCCAACGTGGGGCTTGAACTCATGAACCCATGAGATCATGACCTGAGCCAAAATCAAGAGTCAGACGCTTAATCAACTGAGCCACCCAGGCGCCCCATTAAGTGTTCTCTTTTGAAGTTTCTTGATGTTTATTGTTGAGGGCATCTTGCAGTTATAATAAGAACCACAAGGGACAGTCCAGCCACAACATTGGTTATCAATAGCACATGACTGGCACAAAACATTGTTTTATATATATACAATTGCTTTTTAGACCAATTAAGAGAAGAAATATGCATTTGTGCTATCTTTTATTTTTATTTTATTTTTTAAAATATAGTTTATTGTCAAGTTGGTTTCCATAGAACAGTGCTCATCCCAGCAAGTGCCCTCCTCCATGCCCATCACCCATTTTCCTCACCCCCACCCTCCATCAACCCTCAGTTTGTTCTCAGTATTTAAGAGTCTCTTAGGGTTTGCCTCCCTCCCTCTCCTTAACTTTTTTTATCCCCTTCCCTTCCCCTGTGGTCCTCTGTTATGTTTCTCCTGATCCACATTTGAGTGAAAACATATGGTATCTGTCTTTCTCTGCCTGGCTTATTTCACTTATTGTGCTATCTTTTATAATTACATGATACTTTTACTGGTGCTTTTTTGGTACCGTCTAGGGTCACTTGCTTTCATTCTGAAGAACTTTCCTTAGTGTATCTTATAAGGTAGGTCTGTTACCAACAGATTCTCTCAGTTTTGGTTTGACTGGTAATGTCTTTATTTCACCATTATTTAAAGGCAGTTTTACTTGCATATAAAATTTTTTGTTTACAGATCCCCACCCCCACCCCCAACCCGACCCTGACTCCTCCCAGAACTTTGAATATGTCATCCCCTTGTCTTGTGGTCTTCATTGTTTCTGATAAGAGATCTACTGTTCACTTTATTGGGGCTCTCTTTTAAGTGATGAGTCTTTCTGTTGCTTTCAAGATTTTCTTCTTGACTAGTTTTTAGCAATTTCACTATGAGGTCTTTGTGGATCTTTGCTTAGAGCTTCTTTAGCTTCTTGGGTGTGTATATTAAAGTTTTTCAGTGAATTGGGAAAATTTCAGCCATTATTTCTTAAATGTTTTTTTCTGATTCTCTCCTTTACATGTTTGTTGGTATTCTTAATGATGTCCTACATTTCTCTGAGGCTCTGTTCACTTTTCTTCATTCTTTTTTCTCTCTGTTCTTTGAATTACATGATCTCCATAATGTTCATATTCATTGATTCTTTTGCTGGCTCAAATTTGTTGAGTTCCTCAAGTTACTTTTTTCATTTTGATCACTGCAGTCTTAAACTCCACAATTTCTATTTGGTTCTCTATAATTTTAATTTCTTTATTAATGTTTGCTCTTTGATGAAGCATTGTCATCATATTTTCTTTTGCTTCTTTAACATAATTTTAATGGCTGCTTTGATGTCCTTTTCTGTTAACTGTGACACGTGAGCCCTCTCATAGACAATTCTATTGCTTGTTTTTTTCCTGTATATGGGTCATATTTTCCTGTTTCTCTGTATGTCTCATAATTTTTTGTTCAAAATTGACACTTGAGGTAATATATCATGTTATATATTTTAGCAACTCTGGGTGCTGATTTTCCCATCCTGCTTTTTGAACGTTGATAATCTGTGGCCCTCAATCAAACTCAGAGTCTTTGTTTGTTTGTTTGTTTTTCCAGTGGGCTCTCGCCTATTGTGGGGCTTGAACTCATGACCCTGAGATCAAGAGTCAGATGCTCTACTGACTGAGCTACCCAGGCAACATGTTTCTTGTTTAATTCTACAGTTGGCTAAACGGTGATATTGTCTTACATTCTTTAAAGGGGTGGGCATAAAGCATTCAAGCCCACTTTTCATAAGGGACTGTGCCACAGGGTTCCATGTTGTTGTTGTTGTTGTTGTTTCTGTAACTCTGAGGATCAGAAACTGAGGCTGGGGTTTGTGTAGCCTCACTACACAAACCTGCACTAAAGGAAAGGACACATAGCAGTCAAACATCAAAACTGGAATCCTACCCTTTATTACACTGTATTATCTGTTACTTTTTAACAAGCTACCACAAACAACAACTTCGAGCACCACACAGTCATTCTATTACAGTTTCTGAGGTTCATGAATCTAAGCATAGCCTTGCTGGGTCCTCTATTTCAAGGTTTCTCATAAGGCTACAGTCAAGGGGTACGTGGCTGGCTTAGTTGGAAGAGTGTGCAACTCTTGATCCCAGAGTTGTGAGTTTGAGCCCCACATTGGGTGTAGAGATTACTTAAATAAAACTTAAAAAAAAAAAAAAAGCTATGGTCAAGATATGGACCAGGTTTTACCTCAAGGCACAACTGGGGAAGGATCACTTCCAAGCTCCCATGGTTATTTGCAGGATTTAGTTCCTTACAGGCTATTAGACCAAGGACCTCAGTTTCATGCTGGTTGTTGGCCAGGGTCCAATTTCAGTTCATTGGTGTATGGGCTTCTCCAATATGGCATCTTACTTCATCAAAGCCAGCCAGACAGAGTCAATAAAGGGTCTTATAGCAAGAAGTTTTCTTTTGTAACTTTAATCATGGAAGTGACTTCCTATGACCTTTGCCAATTTCTATTGGTTAGAAATAAGTTACTAAGTCAGCTCACTTTCAAAGGAAGGGGATTACACAAAGGCATGCAAATCAGGATCAGGGATCATTGAGGGACATCATTGTCTTTCTGCGAGAGGGACCTATGGCCATTTACTTGAACAGCTGTACATTGAAAAAAGGAAAATACCCAGACATCTTGAAATCATTGTCTGACTTGACAATGATACCCAGAGACCTAAAGCATTATCATAATCCACATGTTAAAATAGTCTTATGTAGGGGTCAGGTAATAAGTGGATTTCTGACCAATGTCTGGCTTACAATGGATCTATTGGGTTCACAGACCATCTGGTGGTTATTTTATGTATCCTTAAATTTACAATAAGTATTGGCATATTTTGGAGTTGAAGTTATTCCACATATGGGATCCTTGGCCTTTAGTGGTAGAGTTACAGTGGGAAAAAAACAAGTGGAAATCTCTGAGATTACTCCTGTAATCTACAATGGTAAATGAAAAATTGTATCACATCCTAGAGAGATGGTAGACATTAGTCCCACCCTAAAGATCAAAAGGATGTAAGATTGGTGGTCACTATTATACCTCAGATTCATATTCTATTTTATATCCCAATCTGTGAATGTAACTATAAGCTTTACCAGTTAGTAGCCTCTGGAAGTGGTATTTTTGCTATAGCAGGTGTTTAGTATACAGTGATTGATTTGAATGACTTTATTCTTTTCTATCTAAATCACAAAAGAAAACCAAAAACAGTTTTCAAGTGACAGACAAAATATGTATTTATGATTTTGCCACCTCTGTCAAAATATAACAGGAGATCTAGACACTCACAGTAATTAATTTCATTGATGACATCTAATAAGACAGCATGGGGAAAGGATGTCATGCACATTGGAAGACTTGTTAAGTGCATGTTCCCCAGAGGACGAGAGAAGAGAAGAACCTATAAAGAGTCAGAGACCTTCCACTTAGTAAAATAAAAGAAACTGCTCTGTTTGTATCCTCTACTACTGAGAAGAAAGTACACTTCCAGGCAAACTTCTTTGTGCTATGAAAGCAACACATTTAACATTTTAGAATACCCATATATAGAGTGGCAAAGAATGCTACCAACTTTGAGTGGAGCCTAGCATAGTAAAGGCTCTGTAGCATGTCCTAGCTGAGGTACAAATAGTGTTTCCACTGGAGCTATATGATCTGAAATAACTGTAAACTCTTGGGGATCTGACTGGTGGAAAATGATGCAGTGTGGGGTTCATGGCAAGCCCTAGTCAGAAAGAATGAGCAAGAATATGTCATCTATAGCAGATAATTTGTTTTTGAAAATAAGCTCCTGGTGTGCTACTGGACTCTGTGAGGACAGATTGTTTGGCCATGTGAAACCAAGTCATCATGCACCCTGAACTGCCCATTGTGAAGTATGTCCTGTCAGAACCACAAAAGTTATAAAGTTGGATGAGCCCAGTACAATCTTTGAAAAACTGGAAATGGTACATTCAGGATTAAGCACAAGAAATACTAAAGGACGCACACAATCTACATAAGCATGTCATCCATTGCTTCCACCAGTGGCTCAGATCACTCATGTGGACAAATGGGAGTCCCATATAACCAGCTGAGAAAGAGAAAATGGCTGAGCTTGGCTTACAGTTTGTTGGCTCTATATGTGAATGTAAACTGAAGTGGAAAGCAGTAGCTTTACACAGGCTCTGAAAGAGGATTTTTTTCAATGGATGAAACTTAAGGTATTGCATTTGGTCATCCACTCCGTGTAGAAGGAGAAGTGGCCTAAGAGAAGAATAATCATACTCCTTGGGTAAATGGCCTAGTCAGGGGCCTGGAAGAAGAAAGGTTAAAAGATAGTTTTATCAGTCAATATTTAATCAGAGAAACAGAAACAGTGTATATAAATATTTATTTCAGTGAAACTGCTTATGTTATTGTAGGGGCTGTATAGGCAAGTCTAAAATCAGGAATGGCAGGCTAGAATTCTTGGACATAAGATAAAACTGATATCTACAGGCAGAATTTTTTTCTTTTTCAGGGAATTCCTCATCTCTGCTCTTAATGTCTCAACTGATGAAATCTCGGATACTCTCCCTTAAAGTTAACTGATTATGGACTTTAGTCACGTCTACAAAATACCTTCACAGCAACACCTAGATTAGTGGTTGATTGAATAACTGTAGTCTAGCCAAGTTGACACATAAACATGACCTTAACTGCCCACCACTTATCAACTTGGCACCCACACACATTTCCTTTAATCACACTCTTCAAATGAAGACCGTAAGTCATACTTCCAACTAACATGAAATACACTGTGTACAATTGAAAACACATTAACCCTTTCCCCAGGAAAGGATGCAGAGTCCTTGGATGAAGTTCACTCTTCTTCTTTATCCTGTAACTTACATACTGTGATATAAAGTTAACTACTATTTTTTAAATGTTTATTTATTTTTGAAAGAGAGAGCACAAGCAGGGGAGGGGCAGAGAGAGAGGCACAGAGTATGAAGCAGGCTTCAGGCTCTGAGATGTCAGCATAGAGGCCAATGCAAGGCTTGAATCCACAAACTATGAGATCATAACATGAGCCAAAGTCAACCTACTGAGCCACTCAGGTGCCCATAAAGTTAACTATTATTAATAAATCTTGTGTTTGATGGGATAAGAGAGGGAAGGAAACAAAAATATTTGGTTAATATATATACAAACATAAAATGAGGAAGAATTATGCATACTATTACTGTTCTCATTTTTACAACTGGTCATGTAGTATTTATAACTACCTTTTTTCACTACACATTTTATATCTACTTTGCCCTCAGCAAGCACCTCAGCTGGCTTTCATTCTTTGCTGGCAGGATAACCCAAATAGTCCTGAAGTACCTGAGTCATTAGCAGTCCTGCCTGAATCCAGGTGCAGTTTTCCATTAACACCAATCACAGAACATGGTAGTACTGAGACACCCTACAGGATCTCCTGTATTTCACACATAATCTTCCTTACATCCATTATGTAGTAGCAATGCAATTTCCTCTTGGTAATTAGGACCAATCACTCATTCAGTAAAGTAACCTCCTTCTTTGCCTGTTGATTCAGAAGTATGAGAAGCCCAAAGTGGCCTCAATCCAAGGTGGCAGCTTCAACTTTCAGTTTAATGGAATGATTGTTGTATCTTCTGGCGGAAGCATTCCTCTCTTTGCAACTAAGGCTTCTAGTCCAACAGAGCCTAAATTTGCAGGGATGGAAAGCAAAAATTTTGCTAATTGATCACTAGGGGTGATAATGTCTAGAACCACTCCCATTTACACCTCTTGATTCCTGGACTCTGGGAAAAACAGCACCATATGTTGGATGCTGATTTAAAGCATATACAGCATCCTCAAAGGCGCTTCCCCAGTCCCCCCAAGATACTGCTACCTCACTGGCACTAAAACTGAGGCTTCAAAAGGCCATTCTAACATTCTATCAATACAGCTTCTTCAGAATGATGGAAAAATGGTAAGACCATGTGAGTAGCATGAGTATGGGCTTGTTGCCACAATTCATTTACTATGAAACGAGCCCTCTGATCAGAAGCAAATGTTATTTGAAATACCACAATGAAGCATAAGGTGCTCTGTAAGTCCACAGATGGTGATTTGGTGGAAGCATTGAGTGCAGGGAAATCAAAGCCATATCACCCAGGGAATAAGCCATATTGGTGACTCAGCGTTGGTCTCTGCTACTGGCAGACTGGGAACTCAGCAGTAGCTGTACCCAGGACAGTCATGGTGAATGGAAGTCCATGTTGCTGAGTCCATGCATCTTAGGGACCATGGCCACTTTGTTTTATGACCCCACTGGGCAATGACAGGAGTGTCTGAGGAAAGAAGTTTACTGATATCCAAAGAATCAATCATCCTATACATGTATTAAGATCCTCCTCTACTGAGATAAACATTCACACTGGACACAAATATTGTCACATAATTTGCCTATTCAGAGAGACCTATCCATATACCACTTCCCCAGACTTACTTATCAAACATTTTTCTAGTCATGTTCCTTCTAAATCCCTGACCATCCAACCAAACTATTGGCCACAGTCATAGGAGTATGGACTCTTGCTTCTGGCCATTTCTCCTTCCAGGCAAAATAAACAACCAGATGCTCTCCTTCCAATTTTTCCCACTGGGAAGATTTCATTTTATTATTGTCCTTCAAGAATGTCCCAGAAAGGACATACTACTGCAACGGTCCTTATTTGGGTGGTACTTGCATATCATTCAGAACCATCTGTAAACCACGTTCACATCTTTCTCTTTCTCAGCCAGCTGATTGTAAGGCACTCCCCATGAGACCATAGATATGGGCTGGGAGAAGGTAATACAGAATTAGGGGTCATGTGCATTTATTTAGTCTACTTCTTCATGCAACTTTGCCTTCAGGGCCTGCTTGAGCAAAATCTCCTGTATACCACTCTGATTTGATAATGGGATGCTGCTGTCCACATCCAACTTTGTGGCCTGGTGGACAGCTCAGATCTCATGGTAACTTGATGGACTATGATTAATTGTTGAGTCTCTACTAAAGCCCAGTAGCAAATCAAATGCTATTTCTGAAAAGCAGAGTAACAGCAAAGGATGGCAGGACTTCAAAATCTGAAGGGTCTGCCCTGTGATTCGCCAATAGGGGCCTGCCAAAGGCTCCAAACAGCATCTCTATCTGCCACTGATACTTCAAGCACCGTCAGATATTCTGGATCATATGGACCAAGTAGAAAAGGAGCTTGCCTGTCAGCCTGGACCTATTGAAGAGCTTTCTGTCATTTTGGGCCCCACCCAAAACTAGCAGCTTTTCAGTTCATTAAGTAAATGGGCCATAATGGCATATCGAAATGAGGACTGTGTTTTGTCTAAAATCCAAAGAGCCCACTACATGTCATGGTTCTATTTTGGTTCTAGGAGGGGCCAGTTTCACATAAAGTTTCACTTTAAGAAGGATATCTCAGGGTGCTTGCGAAGTGTCCGACTCAGCTCGGGTCATGATCTCACGGTTAGTAGATTCGAACCCCGAGTTGGGCTCTGCACTGACAGCCCAGAGCCTGGAGCCTGCTTCAGATTCTGTCTCCCTCTCTCTCTGTCCCTCCTGCACTTGTGTGAGTGCTCTCTCTCTCAAATAAACTATATATCTCAACATGAGAATTCCACCGAGGTGGAAGGCCTTTGAATTTTTGCTAAAGTATTTCCCACTCACTGACATACAAATATTTTAACAATATGTCTACCGTCCTAATACCTTATTAATGTAATAGACTAACATGATGACTTGTGGAAGGGGAGTGTGATCAAGGTGTAATTGGACTAAATTATGATGTAGAGCTGGAGAGTTGATAAACCCTTGTGATGGTTAATTTTATGTGTCAACTTGGGTAGGCCAGAGTACATATTTGTTCAAATATTATTCTAGATGTTTCTTTGAAGGCATTTATTAGATGAAATTAACATTTCAGTCAGTAGACTGAGTTAAGCAGATTGTCCTTCATAATATGTGTGGGCCCCATCCAGTCAGTTGAAGGCTTTAATAGAAAAAAATTGGCCTCTCTTGAAGAGGAAATTCTATAAGCAAACTGTCTTTAGGCTTGAACTGCAGCATCAACTCTTCCCTGGTTTTCCAGCCTGGATGACTACCTTGCAGATTTTTGACTTGCTAGCTTCCACAGTTGTGTGATCCAATTCTTTAAAATAAGTTGATCTCTTTTTCGCTGTCTCTACCTTCTGTTTCTTTATATATGTGTGTATATATTTATGTTTGTATACATGTTAGTATACACACATGTATATACATATATACATGTACACACATGTATATATCTGTGTGCATGTGTGTATATTTGTGTGTAAACCCCTAAGTGGTCCTATTTCTCTGGAGAACCCAGACTAACACAGGTCTGATGTAGAACAGTAAAGGTTTATTGCTAGCCTAAAAACATAGTACTTCTGGTAGTCTTTACTAACAGATATTTAGAAAAAAAATTTTCCAGGTCAATAGTTGTATGCCACATACCAGAGGAACTGTTAATTTGCTCAAGCAACAAAACTGCATCTGGAATGCATTTAGGATTACCACCCGATTAAATTTATGATGATCTATTGTCATTTAAGATTCATCTGTTTCCCACATAAGCCAAATAAACGACTTGAATGAATGAAATATGTTGCATATCACCACCCCCCCATCTTTCAAGTCCAGTGGCACAAATCTCTGCAATCTTACAGGATTATGGTATTACTTTTTTTTTAATTACTATTTTTGTGGATAGAGGCAGTTATACCTACAAAGGTTTCTGGTTGGCCTTCCCTACTATAATAACCCTAATGCCACAGGTCAGAGAACTAATATGGGGGTTCTGTTGCCAAGTGGGTCTATTCCAATTATGCATTTGGAACTGGGGAAATAACCACAAAATGAATTGGGAAATGGGCTCACTGTGAGACAGCTCTGAACTGAACCTGACCTCCATAAGTTTCTACTCTAACTGGGGGACCACAGTGACATTCTAGGTTTCCAGAAATTAGAGTCAGTTCAACCCAATGTTCATTAATTCCTGAAAAGCATAATTATTTCTTTTTCCCCATTGCAGCTACTTTGGCATTTACTTTGGTAAATGGACATAGTTTCCTCTGGAGGATAGGAGAAAGATTAACAATATAAATTTTTGACAGTGTAGTAGTATCCTTTCTATTTTTTTTTAACTTTATAGTTTATTGTCAGGTTAGTTTCCATATAACACCCAGTGCTCTTCCCCACAAGTGACCTCCACCAAGACCATCACCCCGCTTTACCTTTTCCCCTTCCCCTTCCCCCCTCAGTGTTTTCAGGATTCAAGAGTCTCTCGTGTTTTTTCTCCCTCCCTCTCCCTAACTCTTTTTCCTCCTTCCCCTCCCCATTGTCCTCTATTGGGTTTCTCCTGTTAGACCTATGAGTGCGAACATATGGTATCTGTCCTTCTCCGCCTGACTTATTTCGCTGAGCATGACACCCTCGAGGTCCATCCACTTTGCTACAAAGTGGACAGTGTAGTAGTATCCTTTCTAAATGGGACCTGGGCCTTCCTTTTTATTCAAGGGGTTCTGTGTCTGTAAAGTGGCTCAGATTTGGGAATTGGTTGAGGGTTCTGAATCACTGTAGTAATTCAAGTCAGACTTCTGTTCAGTCAGCCTAGAAGTCTTCTGCTTTATAGATCAAATAAGGATTTAATACTCTAACTATATATGTCTTTTTTAGGTATACTGTGATCAATTAGTGAATACCATAGGTCTTTGTGAGTTGGACTACATTGTGTACTGGCTTTGGTCTTGCTGCTCTGTACATAACCACACTGGGCCAGGAACCTGGCCCCTGCTACTCCAGGATCCCATTATCCTCATTGTATTTTTTTAATGTTTATTTATTTTTGAGAGAGAGAGACCAGGGGAGATGCAGAGAGAGAGGGAGACAGAGGATCTGAAGTGGGCTCTGTGCTGACAGCAGAGAGCCTGATGGGCTCAAACTCACAAACTGTGAGATCACGACCTGAACCAAAGTCAGACACTTAACAGACTGAGCCACTGAGGCGCCCTTCCTTATTGTATTTTGAAGTTCTAGTTCGTTGGTAACAGTTTCCACCATAATTTTTAATGTACAGAGAAATCAGAGTTCTTTGGTATGCTGAGCCTCCTCCTCACCATTATAGTGAAAGGTTTGTCTTCTAGAATCTCTGGAGTAGGTTAGCAGGTCTTATGTGATAAATCTAGTCTAACATTCCAATCTCCCTAAGCCTTTGGATACCTTACTCTACAGTATACCAAGGAGATTCTAGCATATCAACTTCATTTAGTGTAGGCCACCTTTGAGTCCACGTTTTAGCCAGCCAGCCAATTAGAGCCTTTCTTAACTCCTCAAGCCAAAACATTGACTCCAGAATTTGCCTGATATAACTTTATATTCTTTTCTCCATAATCACACACTTTAAGATCCATTTACAAACATAACCCACAGATTTATATTTGCATAAATTAGAAAAATCATGCAGCTCTTTTAGTGTATAGCACAACTCCTTTGGGTCACACTTTGTACCTAAGTTTTGGTGTACAGTTTTCTGGGACTTGAGTCTCATCATTGGGCTAGAAGCAAAGAGGTATGGAAGGATTACTCTTGAGGAGAATCAGCAGTGCCCTTCAAGGCAACTACCTCTGGGGAGGCCATGACAAGTTCTTCAGGCAAAGGAGAAGTAACCTCAGGCAGGGGTAGTAGAGCTGCTTCTAATAGTAAGGAAGACTCAGAAGAATTTAAGGGTTCAATGTCCCTAGCTTTGCTGGAATGTGTCCATGTATTCCAACTCCAATTTTCAGAATCCCATTTTTTTCCAATCAATGCTCTTACTTTAAGAGAAGATACCCTACACATTTAGGAATTTAATTTGCAGAGTAATTCATCCACTGGCTGAGGCTCTGGCCTTCTTTTTCAGAAATCTTGGCCCTAAGGCTACATGGGATAAGGTTTTCTTCCAGAGAAGACATAGAAACTTTTAGGTCATTAATGCAGAGCTTGAACTGGGAGTTTTAAGTCTTGAGATCATCTTTTTCTTTCTCTACATTCTCAAGCACAGTTATAAGCCACCAGCTATATTAGTTTCCTATGGCTGCTCAACAAATTACCACAAAATTGGTGGTTTAAATAACACAGATTTGTTCTCTTACAGTTCTGGATACCAGAAGTCCAAAATCAGTTTCACTGAGCTGAAACTAAAGTGTCAGTAGGGTCTTACTCTCTCCAGAGGTTTGAGGGGAGAACCTGTTTTCTTGACTTTTCCAGCTTTTGAGAACTGTCTTATTTGCATGTCTTGACTCATAGGCCCTTCCTTCATCTTAAAAGCTGACAGCATAGCATCTTCAAATGTCTCTCTCTCTCTGCTTGAGGTAGTTACATCACCTTTTTTCTTCTGGAGTAGAATCTCACTACCTCCTTATTATAATGGCATTTAATTACATTTATTGTCCATAGGGATAATCCAGGATAATCTCCTCATCACAAGACCCTTAATTTAATCATCAGAAAAATCCCCCTTGCTGCATATGGTAACAGTAACAGGTTCCTAGAGAATAGGAAATGGATGTCTTTGGGAGCCATTATATCAGTCTATCACAAACAAAGCCAATCCATTATACTCTTTAGTTTCAGTAAAATATTCTAAGGTAACAAATACATGGTCACCCAGACCTTACCTTCTATAGGTATTTGGTTTGGAGTCTCCATTAGCAATATTTTTCCCATTTTTATAGCTACATAATTCTATGGACTACCATGTATATAGAATCTTTACCACTAGGAATAGCATCATTAATGTTCAGAAAACCCAGAACCAATTAAGAAAACTCATCCTCAAGATACTGTTTCTCTGAAACATGTCTGGTATCAAATCTATATCGCTCAGGGTTCAACCAAAGAAACAAAACCAGTTGGAGATATATATTAACAGATTTATTGTAGGGAATTGACTTAAATGATTATGGGGGCTGGCCAGAAGTCTGAAATTTGTAAGGCAGACCATTAAGAAGGCAGGTGGAACACCTGGGCATGAGCTGAAATTGCTATTAATAGTTGGAATTTCTTCTTCTAGAAGCCTCAGCTCTGCTCTTAAGGACTTTCAACTGATTGAATTAGGCCCTCTGATTATCTAGAAGCACCATCCACAAGCTGCCCTGACAAAGCATTGGGAATGGCCTTCTGAAATCACAGCCAACCTGAAGGCTCAAAGGACATATTCTGCAGGGATGGAATAGCATCCTCCAGGATGCCTAATACACATACAAAGACTTTTATTGGGTACTGTGTTCCAAATAAAAAGAAAAACCACTGAGAACCAAAAGATAGAAGCAGGATTGGCCCCACTTAGCATTATTCCCAGTCATTGCATGTGCACTGATGTGTGGGCATTGATTGGTTGGTGATCCATTGTTAACTCTGTTGGAGAAAGCCCCACTGAACACGTAGCCTATATTACATGTTCCATGGATGTGCTCTCTAACTTCCCTTCCCAATACCAGACATGAATACTGCCTCTGCCGTGAGGGGCTGATAATCTGGATGGGGGTTACAAACATGGGCCAAGTGCAGTATGTGGCTAAGTTGACTTGGGAAACAAATAATTATGAGACCAGGTGAGCAAAGCCAGTATGTGTTTGCAGGCCATTGGACATATAGTTCAGAAGTTAGTCTAAAGACTTTTTTTCCCAGTAACCATGATGTCCCATTGATGATGGAGCTAGACTTTTTATTTATTTATTTTTAAATTTATAAACAGTACAATTCACTATTTTCATAACTATATTGGGGTATAAATAACAAAAAACATATATTTAAGGAGAACAATGTGATATTTTGATATACAGACATTATGAATACAATCAAGCCAATTAACATACCCTAATTTCAAAGTACCTTTTTGTGTGGGTTTGGTGAGAACATTTAAAATATGCTCTCTTACCAAATTTCAAGCACTGAGTACAATATTATTAACTGTTGTCACTGTGCTTTATATTAGATCTCCAGAACTTATGCATCCTGCATAACTGGAAGTTTGTACCCTTTCAGCTACAACTCACCATTTCTCCTATCTCCAACCCCTGGCTTCTCTTTTGGATTCCACGTGAAAGTGAGATCACGTAGTACTTGTCTTTCTGTGCCTGGCATAGCATAATGGTCTCCAAGTTCACCTATTGCAAGTGATGGGGTTTCTTCCCTTTTATAAGACTGAATAATATTCCATTGAGTATTTATATACCACATCTTCTTTAACCATTCATCTGTTGAAGAACCCTTAGATTGATTCCATATCTTGGCTATAGTGAATAATGCCATAATGAACATGGAAGTCCATATATCCCTTTGAGATGCTGATTTCATTTCCTTTGGATATATGCCTAGAACTGGTATTCGTAGATCCTATGGTAGTTCTATTTTTTTTTTTTTCAGGGACCTCCATACTATTTTCCACAGTGGCTGTACCAGTCGCATTCCCACAAACAGTGTAAAGGGTTCTCTTTCCTCAATACCCTCACCAACACTTGTAATCTCTTCTTGATAATAGTCATTCTAACAGGTGTGAGGTAAAATCTCATTGTGACTTTGATTTGCATTTTCCTGATGATTATTGATGTTGAGTTTTTTTTCATATACCTGTTGGGCATTTGTATATCTTCTTTTGAGAAATGTCTACTTAAGTACTTGACATCCCCCCACACTTTTTTTTATTGTGTTTCTTGCTATTGAATTATATGAGTTTCTTCTTCTTCTTTTTTTTTTTTTTTGGATATTAACGCCTTATCACATGTATGGTTTGCAAATATTTTCTCTTGTTCTGTAGGTTGTATCTTCACTATAGATTGTTTCCTTTGCTGCATAGAAGCTTTTTAGTTTGATGCAATCCCATTTATTTTTGTTGCCTGCAGTTTTGGTGTCATAGCCATAAAATCATTGCCTAGACCAATGTCAGGAATTTGCCCTACGTTTTCTTCTCGAAGTTTTAAAGTTTCAGGTCTTATGTTTAAGTTTCTAATCTATTTCAGTTGCTTATATATATGGTGTATTATAAGGATCAAATTTCATTCCTTTCCATGAGGATATCCAATTTTCCCAACACCATTTATTGAAGAGACTATCCTTTCTCCATTGTATATTCTTGGTACACTCTATTTGTGTGCAGCTATTTCTGGGATATCATTTCTGTTCCATTGGTCTATGTGTATGTTTTTATGCCAGTACTATACTGATTTGATTACTATAATATTGTAGTATATTTTGAAATCAGGTAGTGTGATGCCTGCAGCTTTGCTTTTCTCAAGATTGCTTTGGCTATTTGGGGTCTTGTACTACAAGAATTTTAGGGTTCTATTTCTATGAAATGTGCCATTGAAACTTTGATAGGTATTGCACTGGTTGTGTAGATTGCTTTGCTTAGTATGGTCATTTTAACGTGGGACATCTTTCCATTTATTTGTGTCCTCTTCAATTTCTTTCATCAATATCTTACAATTGTCAGTGTAAAAATCTTCACTTCTTTGGTTAAATTTATTTCCAGATATTTTACTCTTTTGATGCAATTATGAGTGGGGGGTGTTTCCTTAAAATTTTTAAAGTTTATTTATTTTGAGAGACAGAGGGAGCAGAGGACGGGCATAGAGAGAGGGAGAGAGAGCATCTTAGGCAGGCTCTGTGCTGACAGCTGACAATGACAGCTCTGTGAGAGCTGACAATCTCACGAACCGTGAGATCATGACCTGAGCTGAAACCAAGAGTTGGATGCTTAACTGAATGAGCCACCCAAGCACCCCTTAAATTTTTTAAATAATTTATTGTTAGTGTATAAAAATGAATTGATTTTGTATGTTGATTATGTATTCAGCAAATTTACTGTTCATTAGTTCTAACAGTTTGTGTGTGTGAGTGTGTGTGTGTGTGTGTGTGTGTGTGTGTAGCATTTAGAGTTTCTTCCAAATAAGTTTAGTCCTCAGCAGAGACAATTTTACCTCTACCTTTCATTTTGGATGCCTTTTATTTCTTCTTCTTGCCTAATAGCTCTGAGTAGGTCTTCTAGTACCATATTGAATGGCTGTGGTGAGTGGGCATCCTTGGTTTTTCTTCCTGATCTTAGAGGAAAAGCTTTCACTTCTCACCATGGAGTATGATGTTAGCTGTGTTCTTGTCACATATAGCCTTTATTTTGTTGAGGTACATTCATCGTATGCCCAATCTATTTCAGTCTTTATGATGAAAAGATGTTGAATTTTTCCAAATGCTTTTTTTTCGGGGTGCCTGGGTGGCTCAGTCGGTTCAGCGTCTGGCTTTGGCTCAGGTCATGATCTCACGGTTCGTGGGTTCGAGCCCCGCTTCGGGCTCTGTGCTGACAGGTAGCTCAGAGCCTGGAGCCTGCTTCAGATTGTGTGTATCCCTCTCTCTCTGACCCTTCCCTGCTCGTGCTGTCTCTCTCTGTCTCTCAAAAATAAATAAAAAACATTAACAAAAATTAAAAAAACCCAAATGCTTTTTTTATGTATTGAGATGATCATATGATTTTTATTTTTCATTCTATAAATGTGGTTATCACATTTATTGATTTGCATATGTTGAACCATCCTTGCATTTCAAGGATAAATCCCAATTGATTATGGTGTATGATCCTTTTTATCTGTTGAATTTCATTTGCTAGTATTTTGCTGAAGATTTTTGTGTTTGTATTCATCAGTCTATATATTGGTCTATAAATTTCTTTCCTTATAGTCCTTGTCTGGTTTTAGTATGGGGTTAATTCTAGCCTTATAAAATGAGTTTGGAAGTGTTTGTCTTGAATATGTTCGACAAATTTGAGAAGGATTTGTATTAATTCTTCTTTAAATGTTTGGTAGAATTCACCAATGAAGCCATCTGGTCCTGGAACTTTTTTAAATAGGAGATTAGTTATTACTGATTCAATCTCCTTATTTATTATTGGTCTGTACAAATGTTTCTTCATTATTCAGTTTTGTAGATTGTGTTTCTGGAAATGTATCCATTTATTGTGGATCATCAAATTTATTGTCATATAATTATTCACAATAGTGTCATGATCCTTTGTCTATCTGTGATATCATTTGTAATGTTTCCTTTTTCGTTCATAATTTTATTTCAGTCTTCCTTTTTTATTTAATCTAGCTGGAGGTTTTTTTAATTTGTTTTCAAAAGACCAACTCTTGGTTTTATTGATCTTTTTCACTCTTTTTTCTAGTCTCTACTCATTTATACCTGCTCTAATGGTTAGCATTTCCTTCATTCTGCTAATTTTGGTCTTCATTGTTCTTTTTTCTAGTTCTTCAACGTGTAAAGTTGGGTTGTTTGAGATTTTTCATAGAACTGCTCTTGCTGCACACCATGTTGCATTTTCATTTGTCTCAAGATATTTTTTCATTTCCCTTTGATTTCCTCTTTGATCCATTGGTTATTCAGGAGTATGTTGTTTAATCTCCACATATTTATGAATTTTCCAGTTTTCTTACTCTTACTGATTTCTAGTTTCATATCATTGTGGTTAGAAAAGACATTAGATATAAACTGATCTTAAATGTGGTATGACTTGTTTTATGGCCTAACACATAATCTATCCTGGAGAATGTTCTGTATGTGCTTGAGAAGAATGTGCATCCCACTGTTGTTGGATGGAATGTTCTGTGTATGTCTATTAGGTACATTTGATTTATGGGATTGTTCAAGTCCGCTCTTAACCATTTTATGTCAGATGAGCTACCTGTTGTTGAAAATGGGGTATTTAGGGACCTGGGTGGCTCAGTCAGTTATGCCATCGATGTTGCCTCAGGTCAAGATCTCACAGTTTGTGAGTTCGAGCCCCCCACATCGGCCCTTGTGCTGATAGCTCAGAGCCTGGAGCCTGCTTCGGATTCTCTGTCTCTCTCTGTCTCTGCTCCTCCTCCACTCATTCTCTCTCTCTCTCTCTCTCTCTCTCTCTCAAAAATAAACATTAAACATTTTTTAAAGGAAATGGGGTATTTAATATTTCCTATCATATTGCTATCTATGTCTTCCTTCAGTTCTGTCAATATTTGCCATATATATTTAGGTGCCTTGATGTTGGGTGCACATATATTTATAATTGTTATATTTGCATTATGAATTGACCATTGTATCATTATATAGTGACGTTCTCTGTCTTTTATGACAGATTATGACTGGAAATCTATTTTGTGTGATATAAGTATAGCCACCTCAGCTTTCTTTTGGTTATCATTTGCATGGAATATCTTCTTCCACCTTTTACTTTCAGCTGTAAAGTGGTGAGTCTCTTCTAGGTAGCATATAGTTGGATCTTCTTTTTCAATCCCTTCAGCTACTTGACATCTTTTGATTGAATACTTTATTCCGTTTACATTTAAAGTAATTTTTGATATGTAGGGTCTTTCTACTGCTATTTTGTTTTCCACCTGTTTTGTGGTTCCTTTATTCCTTTCTTGCTATGATTTGATGCTTTTTAATAATAATATGCATTGATCTTTCTCTTTTGTGTATCTATGTTTTTGCTTTGTGGTTGCCACGTGGCTTACATAAAATATCTCATAGATATAATAGTTAATTTTAAGCTGATAACAACTTAACTTTGGACACATACAAAATCTCTACACTTCAACTTCTTCTCCACCCACATTTTTGTTATCAGTGTCACAATTTACATTTTTGTATGGTTTCTCATAACACATTACTGTAGCTGTTTTTGTAATATTTTTGTCCTTTAGCCTTTATACTAGAGTTATTAATACATTATATTACAATATTAGAGTATTCTGGGGGTGCCTGGATAGCTCAGTCAGTGGATCATGTGACTCCTGATTTCAGAGTTTGAGCCACACATTGGATGTAGAAATTACTTAAAAATAAAATATTTTAAAAACAGAGTATTCTGATTTGACTACTTACTCTTACCAATGAGTTTTATATTTTCATATATTTAACATCCTTTCATTTCAACTTGAAAAAATCCCTTTACTATTTGTGTACTCTGGCCCAGTGGTGATGAACTCCCTTGGCATATGTTTGTATGAGAATGTCTTTTTCTTTCCTTCATTGCTAAAGGACAGCTTTTCTAGGTGTAGTGTTATTGGCTGGCAGGTTTTCTACATTCCATCCTTTCTTCCTACCTTCCTTCCTTCCTTCCTCTCTCTCTCCTTCCCTTCCTTCTTTGCCACTCTCTCCTGATCTGCGAGGCCTCCCTTGTATGTGACAAGTCACTTTTAAAAAATATTTATTTATTTTGGGGAGAGCACAAGCAGGGGAGGGGCAGAGAGAAGGGGGACAGAGGGTCTGAAGTGGGTTCCACGCTGACAGGCTGACAGCAGCAAGCCAGACGTGGGGCTTGAACTCACTCACAACCCGCAAGATCATGACTTGAGCCGAAGTCGGATGCTCAACTGATTGAGCCCCAACAAGTCACTTTTCTACTGCTGCTTTCAAAATTATCTGTGTCTTTCACTTTTGAGAATTGAATATAATGTGTCTTAGTGAGGATATCTTTATGTTTAATCTATTTGGGGTTATATGGGCTGCATGGATATGGAAGTTCATTTTCCTCTCCCGTTTATGGACACTTTCTGTCATTATTTCCTTAGTCTTTTTTAAGGTTTTATTTTAATTAGTAATTTTAATAGTTAACATACAGTGTTATATTAGTTTCAAGTGTACAATATAGTACTTCAACACTTCCACATATCACCCTGTGCTCATCATGACAAGTACATGCCTTAATCCACATCACCTACGTAACCCACCCCCTAATGCTCTCCCCTCTGGTAACCATCAGTTTCTTCTCTATAATTAAGAGTATGTTTCTTGATTTGTCTCTCTTTCTTTCCCCCCTTTTTTCCTCCTCTACCTCTTCTGGGACTCCTATTAATAGTTTTGATGGTGCCCTGAAGGTTTTCTTTACTCTCATTTGGTCCTCTGGGTAGTTCCAAATTAACAGCAAATTTCAGAGCTTGCTGATTCTTTCTTCTGCTTGATCAAGTATCCTACTGAAGCTCTCTGGAATTTTTCAATTCAGTCATTGTGTTTTTCAGCTCCAGAATTCTGTTTGATTCTTTTTTTTAATGGTTTCTAGCTCTTTCTTTTACTTCATTTTGTTCATGTATTGTTTTCCTGATTTTTAGTTATCTGTGTTTTCTTGTAACTTACTGAATTTCCTTAAGATGATTATTTTGATTTTTTTGTCAGCAATTACAGATTTGTTTCTTTTACGTTAGTTACTGGTGCTTTATTTTGTTTCTCCAGTAGTGTCATGTTCCCTGGTTATTTGTGATCCTTGTGGCTTTGTGTTTGGTATCTGCATATTTGAAGAGGCACCCCTTCCAGTCTTTACAGAATGACTTCAGTAGTGAACTCCCCTCACAAATTATCCTATCCAGACATTCTGGGTGTGTCAGCTAGTGGGGTTCATGGGTAGGCTTGTTACTAGTGTCTGGTCACCAAATTGATGGGTTTGACACCTGGGTGCATAGGGTGGGCCTGGTGCCTACCTGGGATTGCAGGGGCAGGCCCAGAGCTTGGATCCATAATGGCAAATCTAGCACTGGGGTCTACTGGGCTGGGCCTGTTGATTGGGTCTGTGCAGGTTGCCAGGAGCCTAGGACTCCACGGGTTGGACTGGTGCTAGGGTTCACTGGTCTTTGCCTGGGGTCTGGGTCTGTGGAGATGGACCAAAAGCCTGGGTCCACAGGAGCTGACTGTTGCTATGGCAGGCTTTGAATCTCAGTATGCAGGAGCCAGCCTTGGTGTTTGAGTTGGCCTGGTGTCTGAGTCCATGGAAATGGGCCTAGTCATAAGTCCCTGGCGGCCAGCCTGGTTATGGGGTCCACTGGGACAGGACTGGTGTTTGGGTACATGGAGATCAGCCTGGTGGCTGGGACTATGGGTGCTGGCCTGGTGCTGGGACACCTAGATCCTAGCCTAGATCCATGGGTGCAGCCTGATGTCTGGATCTGTGGGAGCCAGTATTGTGCTGGAGTGGGCTGGGAGATTGTGTTGGCTGGACTGGAGCCTTGTGCCTGGGTCCCACAGGGGCAGGCCTAGATCCTGAGCCATAGTGGGGGACCTGGAGTCTGGGTCCTAGGGGCTATCCTGGCACTGGTGCAGGCCTGGAGCTTAGGCCTGCAGGGGCTTGCCTAGAGCCTGGGTTCACTGGGAAGACTGGTGTTGGGGTCCATGGCAAAGTTGGGTGCTCTCTTCACTCCCCTTCCACTACATGTAGGGCATATTTCTCCACAGTTTACTGAGGTCACGGGGAAGGAGTGAGGCAGGTAGTATGAACTTGTCCTTTTTACCCTCTTGAATGCATCTTTTATTTCTGTGCTCCTCCCAAATGCTGTAATTGGTCATTTGGGTTTCTTATTTTTTGTGAAGATGAAAAAACTTCAAATGTGGATGGTTGTTCATATTAATGTTTCTATATGGGGCCAAGTGCTAAAAACTCCTTTTTCACAATCTGGCTATTATCACCGCTCCAATTCATGTGTGTGTGTGTGTGTGTGTGTGTGTGTGCACACGTGTGCGTGTGTGTACATGTGTGTACGTATGCATACATGTGCACAGTTCTATGATCTTTTTACACATCTTAGACTTTTAAATATTTATTGTATTTGTTTCCCACAAACAGTTTATAAAACAATTCCAATGCCTCAAAGAATTCCCTTGTGCATCTCCTTTCTGTTCAGACTTTCCCCGCCCCGACCCCTAACCCCTGGCAGCCACTGATATGTTCTCCTTATATTTTTGCCCTTTCCAGAATGTCACATAAATGAAATCCTACAGGAGGTAATTTTTAACTTTTTAAAACTGGTTTCTTTCCTTTAGCATAATATATATGAGGTTTATCCATATTATTGCATTTATCACTAATTTATTTTTATTGTTTACTATTCCATTATGTAGGTGTTCCATAGTGTATCCATTTATCCACTGAAGAACAGTTGGGCTCATTACATTTTTTAGTGATTAAAATTATACTGTATGTGCTTGTGTAGGTTTTTGTGTGAACATGAAATTTCACTTCTCTAGTATAAATATCTAGAAGTGGGATTGCTGGGTCATATGGGAAGTATATGTTTAACTTTTTAAGAAACTGCTAAACTGTTTTCCAGAATGGCATCACCATTTTTCATTCACCTTAGCAATGTATGAGAGTTCCAGTTGTTCCAAATCCTCTCAGTGCTTGGTATTGTCACACATTTAGGGTTTTGAAAAGTCCCAGATTATAAACTGATGAATATCTGAAATGGTAGAACATCCTAGATGAATGTTAGAGAATGGTGTTGGCACTTGTGTTTTTAGCTATTGTGTATTAATTCTGACGCAGGGCATGGCAAGCCTGGTTCTATTGCTGGACCACAAATTGAGTGGAGAGATTCAAGCCTTACCTGGCACGAAAGACTCAAAGTTGAGATGCACTATGCATAATCTGATACCAGGGGACAGGAAGGAAGGCAACAAGCTTATTTACATACACACATTACCAGAAAATACATAGGAAATGAAGGAACCACGTTTGTAAGATGGAGTTCATTTACAGTTGGAAAAGCTCTAACATTATCTTTCTGATGCTTGGATGTCTGGCATTGACCATAATTGAGATAAGGGCAGAAATATGTGAGGTTCTAATTAAAGTTCCCCTGTAGGCCACAAAACCAACTTGTTTAATAATTGTGATTATATAGACTAGCTTGACTACGTAACTAGTGAACAGAGGGGCATAAGAGCCCATGCAAGGAACTTCTGCCTTGAGCTCTCCTGAAGTAGAGATTCACACAGATCTTAGTGGTTCAACCTGGAGACAGAGTGCAGCCTGTATGTGAATAAGGACACTGGGGAGCTTGCACCTGGGTAATTCTCAGACTCCTTAATTGCTTACCTACCCTTTCTTTCTCTTGGTGAGCCACATTCTTTGCTTTTAAATGAAAGCATTACATGGATATGCTCTGTGGAATCTTGTCAGTCCTTTGTTAACTCTCTTTCATCTCATGACCTTGCAGTTAGGGCTATAAAATATGAATCTGTGAATTAATTCCTACTCTGGTATATCTATTTAGGAGTAAGTGGACTTGGATTCCAAGATCATGTTCACTCCTAAGGGCTGCCCAAACTTAATTCACTCGTAGATCAGTTAGCTTAAAAGTCCTCATTTCATATATTTATTCATTCATAAAATGTTCATAAAAATTAATGAAAAATTAATGCCCAACTTCTTCAAAAGATATCTTCATACAGGGGTATGGAATATAACCCAATCCTGTTTCAGACCAAAATATAAAATATTGGGCCTGCTTTTCCTAAGAAGCAGCTGATATGCAAAGAGCTGTTAGAAACCAAAATTCATTTAGACTTTCTTCAAAGCATTCAAAGTACCTTATACAAGGATATGGCTGTACTTATCTCCATTGGATTCCATATCTTGCTTTCTCTCTGCATCTAGTTCATGGAACCTCAGGGAATGACTCTGCACAGGTTCTTTTGAAGACAGACTTGTTTCCTTCTGCATTATCTGCAGTAGGCCTGCTGGGGTGATTTTCATTTTTTTGCAAAATTGTGAAGAATGCACTTGCATAGGTAAGCTAACCAAATTGCTAAGTATAATTTACTTCCAGAAAATGAGAAAGAAGATAGTATAGGAACCCTTCAGTGAGTTGTTATTCAGGTATGTAATTGCAAGTAAAAAATACAGCCAAATCTTCAGCTGTATTTCAGGATCAGTTTTTGTTAATGCCTAAAATCTCCTAGTAGTCACTACACTTTTGTTCATTTACTCTAAATCCAAATATTCATACCATTATTTTTATAATAGATACTCCTAGATTGTTTTTCTTTTAATCAATCAAATTTAACTTTTAAAATGTAACCATTTTGTGGAGCAGGAATCTGAAAAGGATTTAGCTGAGAAATTCTTGCTTAGTGACTTTCTGGTGGTTCCAGTTGGGTGTTAGCAGAGGCTACAGTCATCTGAAGACTTAATTAGATGCCCCAAATGGCTTATTCATATACTTGACAGATGTTACTGGAAGATGGCTGGGAGCTTAGCTGGAGCTATTGACCAGGTGCCTACACACAGACTCTCTAGCATTTCGATCTCAGTATGGTTAGACTTCTTTCATGGAAGCAGTTTTCCCCAGAGTTAGTTCCAAACCTCATCTGGTCCCTTTTTAATATCTCTTTCTTTAGTGTAAATTTTTTGATGTTGTAGAAGGAGTGAGCTATGACTAAAGCCATTCTTACGGCCATTTCATTTAAAAAGTTCCCATCCAGTGTGAATTCCATGGTGTTGTGTATTATTTGAACTATGGCTACAAGATTTTCCATATTCATCATTTTTATACATCCAACAAGATATGGGCTATAGGGAAAAACTATCTCATGTCCCCTTTACTGTAGTCATAGGGGTTTTCTCCAGTAAAAACTCTCTAATGCAAGAAAGCATGCTACGAGCCTTCCTTGCCTTAGTATGATTTTTGGATTTCAAATACGGCATTATTGTGGCTACAGGCAATCTTACATTTATTACATTTGTTTGGTATTATATTATTTTGGGCTGTGGCTAAAAGCCTTTGTAATGCATTATATTTGGATTATCAGTTTCCACATTTACAGTTTCCCTCTTGCATGAATTCTCTGGTTGAAACCATCACTAACTAACATTCACAGCTGTTATCTTTCAGAGTGAATTATCTCATGCTGTGAAAGTTCTGAGTTGTTTGCTAGGATCTGCCAAAACTGACCAAACATCCATATGCTCCAGGACCCAGCAATTCCACCTGTATTATATACACATGAGAAATGACTATATGTACACCAAAAGACAAATATGTTCACAGAAGCATTATTTATTATAATCCTAAGCTGTAGACAATGAAAAAGTCCACCAGCAGTAGTTGGATGAATTGTGATTTAATCATATGATGGAATTCTATATAGAATGGAAATAAATGAACTTCCACCACATGCACTAATGATGAGCTTTAGAGACATAATGAGGAATGAAACAAGCCATATACAGAATACATGATGTATAACCCAATTTATATAAAGGCTCATAATGTGCAAAACCTAATTTATAATGTTAGAAGTCAGAACTGTGGTAAATTTTGCGTAAAATTAGTAAAAAAAACCTAATTTTTACTTCATATTTGCAATGAGAAATACAGTTCACACTTTGTTTCTTTTAAAACAGTTCTCGTCACAGTGTGGTCCATGGACAACTGCCAGAACTGTTTATTCTGGGGTCATAAGAATATATGTACTAAAATTGAAAATAAGCAATTTTAAATGTTTGTAGCAACTTGACAGAGGAAGTTTATGCCTGCTGAATCTAATAATAAAAAATTTAGGGTTGTATTTTCAATGACTTTTGTCATTAGTCATTCTTTTTGTGTTTTATAGGCTCACAAACAATACGTGAGTATAGTACCTTAAATAAATATTCTGGTATAGTATGTTAAACTGTTATATACCATTATACTTGCAAGCAACATCATGTACAGAGTTTACTATTACTTTTAGGTTTTGACCAAAAAAGTCGTACCCTTACTGAATTCCAATGGTTTCTACCTTGTGAGTTTTCTGATGTACAATGAGGTTTGACTTACAACTGAAGAACTTCCCACATTGTTTACATTCATATGGTTTCTCTCCTGTGTGAGTTTTCTGGTGGCGAATGAGGTTTGATTTCCTACTAAAGGCTTTCCCACACTGAGGACATCCATTGGATTTCTCTCCTGTATGTATCCTCTGATGAACAGTGAGGATTGCCTTCTGGCGGAAGGACTTCCCACATTCATTACAAATATAGGGTTTTTCCCCTGTATGAATTCTTTGATGGAGAGTGAGGGTTGTCTTTTGGCAGAAGGACTTCCCACATTCATTGCAAATATAGGGTTTCTCTCCTGTGTGAGTTCTCTGATGTACAGTGAGGGTTGTCTTCTGGATAAATGCCTTCCCACATTCATTACATTGATATGGTTTCTCTCCTGTGTGAGTTCTCTGATGATCAATGAGGTATGACTTCTTTCTAAAAGCACTTCCACACTGAGTACATTCATAGGCTTTCTCCCCTGTATGTGTTTTGTGATGTCTAGTGAGAGTTGCCTTCTGGCGGAAGGACTTCCCACAATCCATACAGATGTACGGTTTCCCCTCTATATGTGTTTTCTCATGAAGAGTGAGGGCGGTCTTTTGACGGAAGGCTTTTCCACATTGATTGCAAACATAAGGTTTCTCACCTGTGTGAATTCGTTGATGTTCAATGAGATATGACTTCCTTCTAAAGCTGTTCCCACAGTAAGGACACTGAAAGGGTTTCTCTTCTGTTTGAGATCTCTGATGCATGATAAAAATGGACTTCCTGCAGAGGAACTTCCCATATTTGCTGTATGTGTGGGGTTTCTTCTCAATAAGAGTTTGTGAATGGACATTGAGATTTGACTTTTCAATTAAGGGTATTCCATCTTTATTGTATTCAAGGGGTTTTTCTCCTCTGTGAGCCCTTGTATGTGTAAATAACATTCCTTTCATAAGGAAGGATTTTTCACATTCATTATGATCTAATGATTGCTCTGGAGTTTGATCCTTCTGATGTTGAATAAGCTCTTGTTTACCACTCACACTCCTTTCTGTTTGTTTACAGAGATTCACTGTAGTATGAATTTTCTCATTCTTAGTATTGAGGAATGATTTCTCCCATCCATTACTCTCACCAAACTTCTCTCTTCCAGGGCTTATATTTCTACAGACTAATTCTGAAATATTTTTTAAAACCTTTCCATCAGGCTTATATTCACATAGTGCTGTTTTTGAAATAAAACGGTTCTTGCCTATAGTAAGTGTTTTCCCAAAAATATTACTTCTCTCCTTAATTAGTCTTTTGTGGTTGATGAATATGACTGATCTAGAATGCCTGTCTTGGTATTCTTTGAACTTCACTAAAACATCTTCAGCTTTCCCATCTTCTTCTAGAAAAGAATATAATTAACAATACTGTAAGTCTTCACATAAATATTATGGATTGAAAGTATATACAAGCAACCTATTGAGTGACTGTCTGCCTCACTATTGTGGTCTACAGAAAGGCCAAAATAAACTACCTCTTGGTAGGGAAAATTCATATGACATAAACTAAATCCTGCTACACTGCTAAAATGTGGAAAAATTGGTGTAAGAAAAGGACACTCATGGGGCACCTGGGTAGCTCAGTTGGTTAAGCATCAGATTCTTGATTTTGGCTCAGGAGGTGATCTCACGGTTTTAAGTTGTCCACACTGGCAGTGGAGAGCCTGCTTGGGATTCTTTCTCTCTGCCCCTCCCCTGACCCCATACACACTCCCTTTGTCTCAAAATAAACTTAAAAGAAAAAAAGAACACTCATATTTTTGGCATATTGTAAATGTAATACCCACATTGAGCAGGTGTAATAAACAAAGGATAAGTAAACAAAAGACAAAGGATGATGAAAATGAGATTGTTATCGGAATGGGCAGATTCAGAAAAAATGGTGTGAGCTTATTAAGGGTACTAACCAGTAATCAAAGAAAATGTTCAGTTAGAGATGAAAGCCTAAATATTTATTACCTCATGCCTAAATAAGTGTTATAAAATACTTCCATTAGTTTCTTCCTCTTGCATTTAACCATCCATGGCAAATGACTTTTCTTTTTTTACATTTATTTATTTTTGAGAGACAGAGAGAGACAGAGCACAAGTGGGGAAGGGGCAGAGAGAGAATGAAACACAGAATCTGAAGTAGGCTCCAGGCTCTGAGCTGTCAGCACAGAGCCCGATGTGGGGCTCGAACTCACAAACCATGAGATCATGACCTGAACCGAAGTTGGACGCTTAACTGACTGAGCCACCCAGATGCCCTGCAAATGACTTTTATCAAGCACTCATTTCCTAGTGTTGAGAGGAACACTGTTTTATAGTCTAGGCCCTAATTCTCCACACAACTTATTTTCTCTTGAAAGGGAAGACTTTGGGAAACATATTTCCATTAGGAATTGTAAAATAAACCAGAGGACAAAGCATATTTGAATGTGAATATAATCACTGTTGTATTCTGACTGCTGCTACCAGAGTATTTATTCTTCCAGAGATGGCCAATAACTAAATTCTCCTGACCATCAATTCTAACTTTTTCTCCTTTCATTTGCTGAATTACTTTTTCAGTTTTCAGGAAGGATGGGTTCAAGTCTTCCTCCCAATGCAGTAACATACCTTAACTCCACTATTCCCTATGGGGGATATGAATGACTGGATTCTTCAATTGTATGCTTACAATGCTGACTTACTCTCACTATCAATTTTCTTATAAACTTTTGGCTATATCTTATTATTGTTACCTTACTACCACCCATGCCCAGGAGAGTAATTTTAAATATGGATTCATCTTACCCATGACTTGTGTCTTATTTACAATAGCCCTTAACTGGTAACTCCCCAAGTATCCATCAAAAGGTAAATGGTAACATTGTTTCATGTATGTATAAAATGGAATACTACTCAGCAATAAAAAGGAAAAACGCCTACTGATACACAATGACAAAAAAGATGAATCTCAAACATTTTTCAGAGTGAAATCTTTATGCAAAAGAGTACATATTATACGATTCCATTTATGTGCAATTATAGAACACACTAAAACTAATCTGTATTAGTAATTGGAGTTAAATTATCTTCCTGAAAACCTCAACCACCTTCAGGGACATGCTACTATCCAATTTATCCAAAAACTTTCATATATAATTTCTATCCTTTAATGTCTAATTTGTCTGAAATTAGATTATAATTATAGTCTGGACCATCCATTTAAAGAAATCTTTCAACAAGCTGCTATTTTAATATGAATATTATATGTAAAATGCTCCATTTGATAATATCGCCTTGCCAACCAAAACTTATGCTTTTGGAAGTCAATATTTTATTTGTTATTTTCTAAGTATACATTAACACATGGTTATCTGAGATAAAGGGATGTGATCCTGGCATATATATTTAAAGGAATTTATCATTAAGTGATTTCTGAATGGATTAGAAAGATGTTTTCCTTACATGGTATCAAAGATAGTCGGGTAACTATTGAATATCTAGCCTCTGTTACAAGCTACAGTAAGGAAAAGCAAAAGAGAGAAACTTATTTGAGGAAATTGTTAATTAGATGGGAAAAGAAGTTTGATCATACCAGAGGATGTGTCTGTTTATAGTTTACATACATAAGTAGAATATGAATACAGCATAAAAGGAATTGACATGGTCTGGAGTAGTCAAGGAACATCTTAGAGAGGAAGTGAAACTTGATCTTTTAGCTGAATGATATGTAGTATTAGATAGTAAAGAATATAGCCTTGCCCAATGAGACATCTGACATTTGCCTTTGGCTTCTGGCAGGTAATCTCTAAGCCCTTGGAATATGTATTTGTTTGCCTGGGAATCTTTGGCCAGCCAGAAAGTAACAATGTAATTTAGGGTGAGCCGCACCAACACTGTGATTTAGGGTGGGGGTTTTGGTTCACACGGTATTAGCTAGACTTCTTAAGGGGCTGAAAACTGAGATGGGCTACATGTATAGTTAATCATACCTATGTGATGGAGCCTCAGTATAAACTCTGGAAATGGGCTCAGGTAAAGCTTCCCTGGTTGGCAATATTCTGTATGTATTTTCACACCAGCAAGGTAATGCTGTCTGTGAGTCCACAGAGAGAAGTCTACCAGAAGCTTCATGTTTGGTATTTTCCTGGACTCTGCCCTTTATGTTTGGCTGATTCTAATCTGTATTTTTTCGTGTATGATAAACCATAACTGTGAGTACTACAGCTTTTAGTAAGATCTGTGAGTCCTTATAGCATATTGTTTATATTAGCAGTATCTTGGGGACCCCCAAACTAACAGTTGGTGTCAGAAGTGAGGGTGGTCTTGTGTGTACTACTGTACCCTCTAACTTTATAGTTGGATAACTTTGCAGATAACTTTGCAAGTATCTATATGGGTATATAGCAGCTGTCATATATGAAAAGTCCAGTTGTGAGGAATGAAATCAGTTATATGGAGTAAATCTGGGAGACTAGAACAAAGAGAGATAAGCAAGAGTTCTCAGTCACAGAGAGAAATAAATTTGGAATGATCAGATGGGATATCCTCTATCAGCCTTGAAAAAGAAGGGATTTAAATTTCATGTAATAAGTAATATCTTTTTGCCATATTGACACTATAAACTGAAAGAACTGGGTAAAAATCATGGCAAATCAAAATAGTAATTATAGCAGTTACTGAAATAATATGTCCTCACTTTGGAAGAGGTCAGTAGCAACTGAGGATATGAGAGGATATAAAGATATTTCACAAAGTGAAATAACACAAATTGTGGAGAGATCAAGTCTAGCAGAGATGATGGAATCAACCTGATACTACTAGAGGCTAACTATGGGGAAAAAAGGATATAGAAATAAATAAGGATAAGGTAAACATAAGGACTATTATTTATGATGTATCAATAACCAAAAGGATTAGATAACTGATTGCTGTATTGCTATAGGCAGATGAAAATATACACTGGAGTTCAGGTGGGAGAAGTGGGCTGAAAATGTGTATTTGAAAGCCATTCACATAAAACAAGAAAATCACAACTTGAAAATGGATCAGATTATTATAGCTGACAGGACTTTTGCAAAGGCAAGAACTGAGGATGAAGAAAGATCCTTTAAGGATACCAACTAGAGACCACTGAAATAAAATCCACTTATCCAACAAATATTTATTTTCCCAGGCAATAAGGGGGAAGAAAAGCAATGAAGATGTGAAAAGGCACTTGGGAAATATGTTAAGAATGAGTTAGTGTTTTTCACCCAAAACAAGGTGGGTAGGTATTGGGAATCTGAGTACTGTGATATGGAATACAGAGACTTATTGGAAAGAACTTTATTGAAAAGAAGTGATACTAAATTATCACCTAGGTCCAAGGCATATTGATTTTGAATTTGATGGCAGGTGTCATGGTGAAAATAGGATGTGAGCCTGAGAACAAGACACAGTTAAGACATTGCACAGGGAGGGGCGCCTGGGTGGCTCAGTTGGGGGGCACCTGGGTGACTCGGTTAAGCGGCCGACTTCGGCTCAGGTCATGATCTCGAGGTTCCTGAGTTTGAGCCCTGCGTCGGGCTCTGTGCTGACAGCTAGCTCAGAGCCTGGAGCCTGCTTCAGATTCTATGTCTCCTTCTCTCTCTGCCCTTCTCCTGCTCGTGCTCTGTCTCTCAAAACTAAATAAACATTAAAAAAAAAGATATTGCACAGGGAAAGAAAGGAAAGTACGAAAACTAAGAGGAAGAGAAATATTAGACAATGATTTCTTTTTTTATTTTGTGGATTTAAGAATGCCTATAAATAGGAGACTAAACAAAAGGAAAATGACAGAAATGTTGAAGACATGAAAAACAAGAAGAAAGGCCTAAACCAGCAGTTTCCAAAGTGTGACATGGATCTTAGTACATGAGATTCTTATACAGGAGGTTTTGGGGAGGTAGTTCACAAAATCAAAACTACTTTTGTTAATAATAACAACCTTGTCTTTTAAAGGTGGGTGTCTCATTTGTACTTCATGGAATTTTAATTTATGAAGGTGGCTGAGTGATGACATAGGCTAATCCCATTAAACGGAGATTTTCACCACATTTCCTGAGAGGAGGGGGCACACCATGAAGGAGCAGCAAGCTTGGTCAGGACACAGAAAGGAGAGAGGGGAACGCCTATGCCAGAGCCTTTTTTGGAACTTGCTTGCATGGGAAAGGCAAGGCAGGGGAGAAGAAACAGTTTAGGATTGGCTTTTTAGAGTTAGTATTGGAGGCTAGGGGTCTGTAGTTGTATGGCACCTAGCCCTGAGTGGTTTAGGGCACAGGAAATGTTGGCTTGGTGTGTGAGAGTTAGATAAACCAGGTGGTTGAAGGTATGGACTTGGGATTGGTTGGTTTTTATATGAAATGTAGGCTCACCAACAGGTGGTTTACTGTCTCTACGAATCAGCCAGCTCTAGGAGGGGCAATCTCTCCCCAGTCAGCAAGGCCCTCTGAAGTTGTCAAAATATAAAATATAGAAGATTAAAAATGATTGATACAGTCGGTAAAATGCAGGCACATCAACATAACACTGGCAACGATCTATAATAGTAACAACTACATTTCTAATTTATAGGAAAAAAAGTTTCATGTAAGGCTGTTCTTGATAGAGCAGGAAAATAAATCATTAATTTTATTAGATCTCCACCCTTGAGTACACATATATTCAATATTCTGTGTGATGATTCAAGAAGTATGCATAAGGCACTTCTGTTGCATATCAAATTATAATATATTTTGTAAGGAAACGTGCTGGTGTAATTATTTGAGCTGAGAACTGAAAACAGGGGCCCACCCCTGCCATCCCACCGTATCCAAAAAAAGAAAGTTCCTGTGAAATATTTCATAGGCTGAGATGGCATAAAGTGAAGAAGCAATTACCATTAATTTATATAGGAAAACTTTTAAATGTTCCCAGATCCAAAAAATAACCTCTCTGTGGCTTTTCTGACACATTTTGCTAATGGATGGCAAAACAAATTGAGATAAAGCACAAATGCTCATAGACACAGTTCAAAGCTATCATAGCTTGATGCTGCGATGCTGAGTGTAATTCCTGGGAAGGAGCTTGGCAGTGCCTCTATAGCTAGCTCACTGCAAAACAGGCATTGAAAGCTGTTTTGATTTTCACCTTTTTTGGTAAAAGCAAAAATTCTCTTTGGATTTCTTTTGGTTAGTGAAAACTGGTACTAACGGATGTCTTTAGTAAAAACAAAGTGGAATAATACAAACTTTCAAAAAGCAGGGGATATCTACCTTTTTGTGGAACAGCATTTTTACGGGAGTACAACTGACTATTATTCAGATGTGGGTATCTGGTAGACATTTTCTTGAACAATGTTGAACCTGTCAATTCAAGGAAAAACATCTGCCAATATTTGTTACCAATGATAAAATCCAAGCTTTCAAGTAAAGGCTGTTATGTTGGAAAGCTTGTTATTTGCTACTGTGAGCTTGTCAGCTTCCCAACAGACTTTTCTGGTGACAATGGTGATGATATTAACACATGTGGACTTTGGGTTTTTTTCAATTCATATTGTATATGAGAATATGTCAAAATTTGGAAAATATTCTGTCAGTGAACTATTACTTTCCAAATGACTAATACATAAACTCAAAAAATGCATGGGTAAAATATCCATTTAAATAGACCACTGGATTTTATGTAACAGTCTACAAAAGTTCATTGTTATAGTTTCAGATTCTATATTGCAACTAGCTATTTAGGAACTACCAATTATTACATTTGGGTGTAGTATTAATGAAGAATATCCATGACAACTGAATAAGGCTTTTTAAATCTTTTCTTTCAAACTACATATAATGCATGAAGGAAGGTTTTCTTCATATTTGCCAAATCAAACAACATTTTGCAACAAATGGAATGCAGAATCAGATGTGAAAATCAGCTGTTTATTAAGCAAGATATTAAATAAATTTTAATTATGTAACAACTCTACTTCTGTCAGTATTTTTTTTTCTTTTGGTAAATAGTTATTTTTTGTAAAAATATGATTTTATGTCAACATGCAATGAGTTTATTATTTTTATATTGTATTAAAATGAATTAATAAATGGTGAAAAATATTTAATTTCTAATAGGGTACACACACATATGCACAAAGTTCTTTTAATTCTTAATAACTTAAAAATATTAACAAGTCCCAAGACTAAAAATTTTGAGAAACTCCTCAACTAGACATCCAGATTCTGGTAATAACAAAGAAGTTTGTATCAAAACCACCTTCCAGCTCATATGATAAATTATGGACCAGCTGTAAAAGACTAATTTGTTTTTGAAAGCACCTCTAAGGAGGATTAAAAGGAGGCAGAAACTTAAGTGGATATAACAGTTGAAAAGAAAGAAACCACATTGCATATGATCTACATTTATCCAGGTTTTCCATTGTAGGCCCTGGTAGTTTGCAGCACACAGGGAATAGATTTCTGGGAGAAAGCAGGAGTCATCCTGTGCAGAAAAATCTGAGGTCAAGTTCAAGGTTACTAGAGTGGCTGTAAATTGAGGACAAGATCTGAGAATGGAAAAGTCATTCTGAGAATGGAGAAGTCATAGAAGGAGAACCCTAAAGATAGTATAAACCCCTCCTCAAAACCTTGGTTAACTGCATCTTCAGGGCAAGACTACAAGAAGCACAAAGGGCAAAGAGAGCTGGAGCACTGAAAGAACTGAATACATACTTCAGCAGCTGTTATAGCTTCGGAAAAATAGGTGTTTTTTTTTTGTGTGTGGTTATGTTGTTGTTTTTTTAATTAATTTATTTTGAGAGACTGAGCAGGAGCAGGGGAGGAACAGAGAGACAGGGAGACACAGAATCTGAAGCATGCTCCAGGTTTTGAGCCCAACGTGGGGCTCAAACCCATGAACCATGAGATGGTGACCTGAGCTGAAGTCGGAGGCTCACCTAAGTGAGTCACCCAGGCACCCCTGGAAAAACAGTTTTTAATTCTGGTCTTGTGCCAAGTCCGAGGAACCTGGTGAGGGGAACCTTTCTTTGGTCTTTACACTGAAACCCCAGAATGACCATGTATAAGAGCAAAGGCTGCATCCCGGGACTAAGAGAAACACCACAAAGCTAATGGCAAAACTGAAACTGAAGTAGAAATCATCTAAAAAACTTAGAAGCCATCTTAAAAAGGAATCAACATGAGCCACCAGTAACTTAACTGCCTTCTAAGTGAAATCTCAGCAATCTTCAGAGGAAGAAAAAGAATCCAGCATCTTGACAACATATTATCTATAAAGTTTTCCTGAGAAGAAACAGTTTGAAAATGTGATGAATAGAGAAGATAAAAACCAGTTAATAGAATCAGATTGATCTATGCCCCCTATGTTGAAATTATAGGACAAGGAATTTAAAATAATTATGATAAATATGTTTACAAAATCTACAAGAAAAGATAGAAATATGGGTGAAGAGATGGAAAGCTCAGGAGAGATAAGGATAGGCAAACTTTAAAAACCTCTTAAATACAAAATTCATTGGATGGGTTTGACAGCATAGAACATAGAGAATGAAGAATCAGTAAAGTGAAAGTCTAGTTAACAGAAATTACCCAAATCATAAAATTGTTTTAACTCCTTAATAAACTCTACAGAAGATAGGTTAAAAATTTTTAAAATATAATCGAGAACAGAGCAGATTATAGAAATAATGCCCAAAATATCTTCAAATTTGCTCTAAAACAAGAACTCTGTGAATGTGCTAAATTCACTTATTAGTTCTAATAGTTCTTTTTAGATTCCTTAGGATGTATTATGTACACAAGCATGTCATATACAAATGAAGATAGTTCTCCCCCTCCTTTTTTTAATTGTTCTCTTTCTAATTGGTAGCCTTTTAGCTTCTTTTTCTTGCCTTATTGTATTGACTTGTGTCTAGCACAATGTTTAATAGAAGCAGTGATAGTGGGCATCTTTTCTGGGTTTGATCTTAGAATAAAAGCATTCAGGCTTTCTATATTGCGTGTGATATTGGCCATAAGATTTTCAAAGATATCCTTTATGAAGTTGAGGAAATTCCCTTTGATTACTAATCTGGTCTAAGGCTTTAAATAGTAACTGAATTTATTTTCCCACATCTACTGATGCTCCTTAAATTTTTTTCCTAGTTACGTTAAGTGGCAGCTTAGATCCTTGGTTTTAGATCCCTTTTCACTTTTATATGGTAAATTACATAGATTGATTTTTGAATACCAAATCACCTTTGCTTTCCTGGGATAAGCTCTTTTTAGTCATAAGGTTTTATCCTTTTAAAATATTGCTAGATTCTGTTTTATAATATTTTATTATAGATTTTTTCTAGCTTCATGAAGGATGTTGCTGTGTAGTTTTTTATTTTTATAGTGCCTTTGGTTATAGATAATGCTGACCTTATGAGTTGGAAAGTCTTCTCTCCTACTCTATTTATTGACATAAAATTGTATATTCCCTAATTGTCTGTAGGATCTGTAGTGCAGCCTCTGTAATTATTTTTGTTTATTTATTTTTGAGAGAGAGAGAGAGAGAAAGAGAGAGTCAGAGCATGAGCAGGGGAGAGGCAGAGAGAAAGGGAGACACAGAATCCAAAGCAGGCTCCAGGCTCTGAGCTGCCAGCACAGAGCCCAACGTGGGGCTCGAGCTTGTGAACCATGAGATCATGACCTGAGTGGAAGTCGGATGTTTAAGCAACTGAGCCACCCAGGCGCCCCACAGCCTCTGTAATTTTTAATATTAGTTACTTGTGTCTTCTATTTTTTATTAGTACATATAGCTATGGTTTATTAATTTTATCAATTATTTTAATGAATCAGCTTTTGGCTTCACTCATTTTCTCTACTGTACTTCTGTTATGTATTTCATTGATTTTTGCTTTGGTCTTTATTTTTTCCATTTTACTAGCTTTTTTTTAAGTTTATTTAAGTAATCTCTACACTTAACATGGGGCTTGAACTAGTAACCCTGAGATCAAGAGTCACAGCTCTTCCAAATGAGCCAGCCAGGTGCCCCTCCTTTTACTAACTTTTGAGTTTAATTTCTTTTTCTTTTTCTAGCTACTTAGGGTGACATCTTAGATCCTGGATGTAAATGCATTAAAAAATTTAAAAAAGAAGGGGGCACCTGCGTGGCTCAGTTGGTTGAAGGTCTGACCCTTGATCTCAGCTCAGGTCATGACCTCACCATTTGTGAGTTCGAGCCTCACATTGGGCTCTGTGCTGTGGGCATGGAGCCCGTTTGAGATCCTCTATCTCCCTCTCTGTCCCTCACTTGTTCTCTCTCTCTCTCTCAAAAATAAATAAACGTTAAAAAAGGTATAAAAATGTTAATGCTGCTTTAGATACATCCCATAAATTTTGATATTTTGCTTTAATTATCATTAAGTTCAAAATATTTTCCAATTTACTTTAGGATTTCTTCTCTGATTCATGGGTTATTTGGAAATGTAGTGATTAACTTTTACTATTTGGGAAATTTAGAGATATGGTGTTTTTTAAATGAAGTATAGTTGACACACAACGTTATATTAATGAATAACATTTGACCTTTGAACAATCTGGGGTTGGAGCATCAACCCCCTCACACAGTTGAAAATCCATAAATAACATCTGACCCCAAAAACTTAACTACCAATAGCCTACTATTGACCTGAAGCCTAATAACATAAACAGTCAGCACATATTTTGTATGTCATATGTATTATATACTGTATTCTTACAATAAAGTAAGCTAGAGAAAAGAAAATGTTATTAAGAAAATCATAAGGAAAATATATTTACAGTACAGAACTGTATTTATTTTAAAAATCCATGTATAAGTGGACCTGCTTAATTCAAACCTGTGTTTTTCAACACTCATATGTAATTTTGTTGTGGTCAGAATCCATATTGTCATTTCAGTTCTTTTCAATTCATTGATACTTGTTTTATAACCCAGGATATAGGGTCTATCTTGGTGACTATTCCATGTAAAATATTCTATAAAAATGAACTAGAGGGGCACCTAGGTGGCTCAGTCTGTTAAGCATCTCACTTCAGCTCAGGTCATGATCTCACTGTCCGAGAGTTTGAGCCCCACTTTGGGCTCTGTATTAATAGTTCAGAGCCTGGAGCTGCTTCAGATACTGTGTCTCCCTCTCTCTCTGCTCCTCCCCTGCTCATGCTCTGTCTCTCTCTCAAAAATAAACATTAAAAATAAAAATAAAAATGGGGCACCTGGATGGCTCAGTTGGTTAGGCGTCCAACTTCGGCTCAGGTTATGACCTCGTGGTTTGTGAGTTTGAGCCCTGCGTCCGGCTCTCTGCTGACAGCTCGGAGCCTGGAGACTGCTTTGGATTCTTTGTCTCCCTCTCTCTCTGCCCCTCCCCCACTCATGCTCTGTCTCTGTCTCAAAAATAAATAAAACATTAAAAAAAAGATGAACTAGATACAAATGACTGATAGTGTTTTCAAGCATTCCATAGCTTTATTGTTTTCTTTGTTCTCTCGATTACTGAGGAAGGGGTGTTATATCTCAAGCTATAATTATAATGCTCTTTTCAGTTCTATCAGTTTTGTTTCATATATTTCACGCATTCTCAATGTGGTTTCTCCCAAGTGAGCAAAATTATTCTGGGGAAATGAAAAAAAAAGTTTCTCAGATATTATAATAGTTTGTGGCTCTCCAAACAGCAACAGAACATAGAGTAGGATATTAAAATTTAATGGGGGCAATTAGAAAAATAGTCTAAAAAGACTCTTTAGAGTGATAATAATAAAAAGCTGAGAAACACTAACTGTATTTTGAAGCTCTGTTAGGATTGTTATGACTTGTGATGAAGTAAGTGTCTCTCTTTATCACCATAATATTCTGTGTTCTGAAATCTACTTGGATGTATAGCCACTCCCATTTTGTTATGCTTAGTGTTTGCATGTTTAACAGAGTCTCATTCCATATTTGAAGTCTTACTGCTGACAACTTCCTAGACCCACTCCTCTTTTTTCTCCTCTTGCCCCACACCTGGGCAAGCCAATAGGAGAGCTTGCATGTTCTTTCTTTTGGTGCTGGCAGGAAGTTTAAACTATGCAATCACTAGCCCACATGTAGAACCCTCACCTGACCTATCTCCCCCCGCCCCCCGCAACCACAATAAAGACAAAAGCCAGACATTCCCCCTTGCACACTCAAGCCATTTTAGGACCAGTCTGGGAACCTTCCATTTTCTCCCCAAAATGCCTCATTAAATTATGTCAGATTTCAATCTTGAGATGAAGTCAAATTTTAGGTGAGTGGGGTGGGGTGTTGATCTCATCCTCATATGGGGCAACCACAGATAATATGATATATATTTTTTCATCTTTTGATGTTTCACCTTCCTGTGTCTTTTTATTTAATTTTTAAAATACATATCACATAGTTAAGTCTTCCTTTTCACTTCAGATATTAAATAGTCATTTTTAGGTATTTCATTTGGTTGTTATTTCTATTTTTGCTATCTTGCCTTGTTATATTCATTTCCACTTTATATCCTTGATGATATTGAGGTCATTTATAATGGCCGTTTTAGAATCCTTGTCTGCAAATTTCACCACCTCTACTCTTTTTATGTCTCATTTTATTGACTTATTTTTTTTTTCTATTGACTGATTTTTCTCCCTCTTGTCTATGGGACCTATTTTCCTACTTCTTCATATGTTTAATAATATTTGATTAGACATTAGGCATTATCAGTTTAATGTTGTTGAATTTTAGATATGGTTATATTTTCATGAAGAGTATTGCTCTTTAAATGGCATTCTGTGGCAGCCACAGAGTTGCACCACTAGGATCTCCCTTCAGAAAACAACTTGCTATTGATGTGCAAGAAGTGTAGTTACCCGACAGCCTGCAGTTGTTAGCATCTTCAGCATGCTCTTCAGATGATGAATTAAACCACAGTTTCCCCAGGAGGTGCCCATCCAAAGACTGAACCCTGAGGGGGTACTAAAGGCTGGCTATTTCCCTCCATGGGGGACTCCTCAGATGGACAGTCTTTGCTTCAGTGCAGCTAGGTTGGTTGAGACTTTGTCAAGTCTGCACAATGGTCTGAGGTTCTCCCTGTCCAATCCTGTTAACCTCTCCCCCCTTTCCTTCCATAGGTATCAGATCTATATCATGATCTAATGGTTTTCTATATTTAATCTAACTTCCTTCTCCTTTATCTTCCATAGATGTACCTCTAGGAAATCTATTACATTCCTAACTTTATCTCAGCATCTCCATCCTAGAGGACACAAGAGACACATAGCAATTATTTTTGGATTGGTTTAATCCTTTTGATGCTTTTGTTTAAGATCTTTTATGGCAAATCTTACATTTGTCTTTTATGGAAAATCTTAACCTATGCCCAATCTAACCCCATTTATTAGGTGTGGCCTTTCTAGGGTGTCTATCTAATGTCCTATGTATCAACAAGTTCTCTCCATTCTGGCTAGAGGGAAATAAAATGATTCTTGGTGCAGGCTATGGCAATTGCTCATCGTACACCACCATGGTAATTGTATTTTCCTTAGAACACGTCTTTGTTTAGTCTCACAGGGTTTCATCTATACACGTGCAGACTTATATTCAGCCAAAGACTCAAAGAGAACCTTTTCCAGATTTGGAAAACTCTTTTTCTGCATAGCTCACTTCTTTTGGGAAGTATGTCTTGGAAATTTTAGCAACCTCAATCTCCTTGAATGTCAATGTCAGTCCCCTCAAGCCAGTAAAATTGTCAGGTTCTTTTTGGATTCCTCTCCCTGTACTGCAGCCTTGCCTTCAGATGAAAGCCTGGAATGAGGTAGGGCTCATCTCATTTGTTTTTCTTCTCTCAGGAATTCAGGCCTGTGCTGCCTGTTGTTCAATATCTGAAAAGTTTTGTCCAGTTTTCTTGTTGTTTCCTGTAGGAGTGTAATTCCAGACTCTGTTACTTGCTCAGGGCTGGAAGCAGAAGTCTTGAATTATAAAAATGCAGGCCCAGATGGCTTAATAATGATTTTCATCAAACATTTAAGGAAGCAGTAAGACCAACGTAACAAAAATTCTATAAGAAAATAGATGAAGAGGGAACATCCCCTGTCTGTTTGATATTGCTGACACAATTCTGATTTTTTCAAGGACATTACAAGAAAACTACAGATCACTATTCTTGGTAAAATCATGCATAAAACTTACTAAAAAATTAACAAACCAATTTTAGTAATCTAGAAGAAGGATAATACATCTTGTCCAACTGGGGTTCATCCCAAGAATCCAAATTTAATTTTGTTTAAAATTTAAATTATTTAATGTAACACATATAGTAACAGATTAAAGGAGAAACATCATACGATCATCTTAACGGATGCAGAAAAAGCATGTTAAAATCAACATTCATAATTAAACTCATCAAAAACTAGGAAAAGAACTTCCAGAATTTAATAAAGAACACTTATGAAAAGCCTACAGTTAATATTAGGATGAAGAATGAAATAATAAATGTCTTCCTTCTAAATTTAGTGAACTGATAAGAAGCTCACTCTCACCACTACTATTCAACATTGTACTGTAGATCCTAGTCAGTACAACAGAGTAAGAAAAAGAAATGAAAGCAACAAAATACACAAATGTAGAAGTGAAATATCTTTTTTCTAGAAGACATATTTTGTATGTAAAAAATGAAAGGAATATACTAAAACAAAGAACAATAACAACAATAAAACTTAAGTAATAAGCAGAATACAATACAATAAGTATGCAAAATCAATATATAAAGATCAATTGGGGATGCATATATTAACAACAAAGTGGAAAAAGAAATTTCAAATATCCTACTATTTATTTATAATGGCATTAAAATATTAAAAGATTAGATATAATGAAATATGTATAATACTTCTATACTAAAAATAATAAAACATTGCTTACAAGAAGTAGAGAAGCTAACTAAAATAGAAAAATATAGTATAGTCATGGACTGGAAGACTCAATATTGCTAAGATGTTAGTTCTCGCCAATAAAAATTCTATTACCTTTGTTTAAAGAATCAAGAAGTTGATTCTAAAATGTATTTGAAAAAGAAAATGACCTAGAATAGCCAAAAGAATTTTTTTAAAAGAATAAAATTAGAAGACTTACTATGACTTCAAGACTTATTAGAAAGTTCCAACTATCAAAGACCAGGTAGAATTGGCAATAAGACTTAAAAGATAGCAAAGGAAAGAACAGTCTAAAAATAGGCAGACACAAATACAATCAATTTTTGATAGGATCACCAGAGCAATTTAATCCAATGTAGCACATGATGGGAGAAACTCATATCTATATGGAAGAAAACAGACCCTCAATCCTTATCTCTCAACATAAACCGAACTTAACGTGAGATGGGCCATAGAATTAATAAAAATAGGAAAATATTCATAACATTTTTAGAAGAAAAGACAGAAACTATCATCACAACTTAGTGGATATCAAATATTTGAGAGGTCAAAGAAGTAAGCATAAAAGAAAATAATGCTACACTGGATTTCATCAGAGTTAAAAGTGTGTGCTTATGAAAAGACATCACAGACCTGAGGAAATATTCACCATACATATATCAAACCAAAGACTTCTATCCAGAATATGTAAAGAATTCCTACTACTCGAGGAAAAAATATACCACCCAATAAAAATGGGTAAAACATTTGAATAGGCACCTCTGAAGAAGATATAAAAAACATTTGAAAAAGTTCTCAACATCATTGGTCATAAGAGATATCTAAATTAAAATAGCAAATATATACTAGTATACCCTTCAGTCTGACCAAAATGAAAATACTGATAACATCAAATGCAGAAGAAAATGTGGGACAATCAAAATTCTCATACATTTTTGGTAAAAATTTAAAATGGTACAGTAACTTTTAAAAACTGGCAGTTTCTAAAAAAGTAAAATATACACTTGACTAATGAATGAGTGATACCACCTGCTACATGTTTACTGAGGAGAAATAAAAACATATCCACAAAAAGATGTTTACAAGAATGTTCACAGTAGCTTTATTTATAACAACCCCAAACTGGAACATTTCAAATATCTATGAACAGGAGATATATAAACAAACTGGTATATTCATACAACTGAATACTATTCTGCAATTAAAATAAACTACTTATTTATGCAAAAACATGTATATATCTCTCACACATTAAGCTGAGTTAAAGAAAGTAGATATGAAAAAGGTCTAGAATAGACAAAACTCTGCTGGTAGAAATCATAAGTGTGACTGTCCTAGTGGGAGGGATTAACTTGGAAAGGGCTGAAGAAACTTAATGGGTTAATGGAAATGTACTTTATACTGGGTGTGACATACATGGGTTTATGCTTCTGTAAGAACTCAAAGGACTTCACACTTAAGATCTCCATGTACATTATACTTACAAAGCATGGAGTAGATTCTTGGTAAGGAAATAGCAGTCTCTAAAAACATAAGGCAAACAAAGAAATAGCAGTCTCTATAAACATAAGGCAAACAAGGAAAGAACTTTCATGAGGAGTGATCTTCAAAATTAAAATTTAGATTTTAGACACATTGAAGTCAGTCATGTATAGGCATGTCAAAGGATCTCAGGCCTTTATAAACAGATCCCCAATTAGAAGGCTACTATTAAAAAAAAAAAACAACCCAAACAGAAAATAACAGGTGTTGGTGAGGATGTAGAGAAACTGGAACCCTTGTGCATTGTTATTGGAAATGTAAAATGGTATAGCCACTATGAAAAACAGTATGGCAGTTCCTCAAAACATTAAACATAGAATTACTGTATATTCCAGCAATTCTACTTTTGTTTAAAATGCTTTTTTAATGTTTTTTAAAAAATGCTTTAAAATATTTTGTTTAAAATTGTTTTTTATAACTAAAAAAGCTGAAAGCAAAGACTCAAATAGGTATTTGTACATTCATGTTCATAACATAGCAGCATTGTTTATAGTAGCCAAAAGGTAGAAGTAACTCAAATGTCCACTGGATAAGCAAAAACTAATATATACAATGGAATATTTCAGCCTTAAAAAGGAAGGAGATTCTGATATACTACAATGTGGGTAGACCTTGAGGACATTATGTTAAATGAAAAAAGCTAATCACAAAAAGGACAAATACCACATGCATGACTCCACTTACATGAGGTACCTATGAGTAGTTAAATTCACATAAACAGAAAGTGGAAAGGTGGTTGCCAGCAGCTAGGAGGAGAAGGTAATGGGGAGTTATTTTTTAATGAGTACCAAGTTTCGGTTCTACAAGATGAAAAGACTTCTGGAGATGGATGGTGGTGATAGTTGCATAATGTCAATGTACTTAATGCTACTGAACTATATGCTTAAAAATGTTTAATATAATAAGTTTTAAGTTATGTGTATTTTGCCACAATTAAAAAAAATAGATCCCTAAAAACATTTAAAGGTGTCAACTACCTGAGTCCACTGGATTTTATCTGTACAGACTCACCAAGGTAGCTCTGACTTGGAAAAATTCTCTCTGTTGTCCATAGTTCTTCTCCTTGTTCTAGCTTGCGGATCATATCGGGCTTAGTCATGTGAAACCCTGATAATAAAAAATGAGACTTGGTCTAAGCTGCTTGGGCTTCAAAACTATTGAAGGAAGAGAAGTACATAGCTCTAACGTGAGAGACAAGGCATACATTAACATCTTAGCAAAGTTAATACCTTGCACTAGGCATGTGAGGACATAATCACACTATCTGCTAACAAAAAGGGATTCATCACCTCTGATTTCTGAAATTCAAAGCTCCACATGTTTCAAAAATTCTTGAAAGGAGACATATGACATTGAAAGATTCAAAGAATTTTGCTTACCAACAGAGATCAGGTGGCAATAGTTTTCCAACATGACATCCCTGTAGAGGATCTTCTGAGCAGGATCCAGCTGCTGCCACTCCTCCTGGGTGAAGTCCACAGTCACATCCTTGAATGACACTGATCCCTGCAAGGGCAGACTCTAGTTCATCCTAAAGTGATTGGAACTAGTGAGAACTAGATATTGGAGACCATGTTCAGTGGTCAGACTAGTTTTCTTATTTTATCTTTTGTATTGTAGAAAACCCTCTCTGATAATACAGTCTATATTTACCTACTATCTCATGCTAAAAGTATATAAGATCATACTATTTGCCTTGAATGCGACTGGTTGCTTGGTGGACCAAAATGAATAAAGCCTGGCCTTGCTCATGAGAAGTTAAGCTAGAGGCATACATACAAATACATACACCAAACAGATATTATAGATGCGATGACAGAAATATGTACAAGGGAAAGTGCTACAAAATGAAGAAAAATTTCATTTTGCATACCAAGGCTTCACTGAGGACATCAAAATTTTGTACTCATAATGAATTTGTTTTGTACAGGGCACCAGCTTTTAAAATTCATGGGGAGAGGAAAACCAATTAGTAAACTGAGGAAATAGCAAAAGGCACAGCATGTTAAGAGTCTTTGAGGTCTAAGAAGAAAAAGGTATATGGAGTTAGGCAGTGGGCATGTTTTTGGAATAATACTGAATTTTTTCTGGGGTATGTGGCTGGCTCAGTCAGAGGAGTGTGTGACTCTTGGTCTCAGGGTCATGAGTTCAAGCCCTACATTGGGTTTAGAAATTACTTAAATAAAAATAAAATAACTTAAAAAATACTAGATTTTTTCCTACAGACTAGGGATCTTAAAAATGTATTGAGCACACTTCTAACATATTTATATTTATTTACAAATCATCAGTCAGCATTAATGGTAATCCACATCTGCTCTTGAATGTAATTAGTTGGTATTTTCCTCCGTTTCAATATAGTATCTTATACATTCCTTGTAATGCATACCCCACTTTGCTTGGTCTGCTGCTTTTGGAGTATGAGGAAATGTTAAGCAGCACATATGTTATCTGATAAAATTTGTATTTCAGAGGCAATACTCTTGAAGACTAGAAAAGGCCTGAGGTGTGTTAGGTAGGAAAGCAATTAAGTAACCATTTTAGAGGTTTCCTAGATTAAGGTGGTATTAGTTGTCTAGAGAGGGGAGAACTGTTTAGTACATAAGGGGTTGCAACAAAATTGGTCATAAATTGGTGTAGAGTGGAAAAAAGAGGTATAGGTCTTGAGTTACCTGCATAAGCAAGTGGTTAGGTGTTGAGCCTAGGAAATGGAAAACAGAAGAAACAATAAGCTAGAGCAAAGGAGGTAATGAGGTAGGCCTTGGAAATGTACTTGAAGTATCTATGGAACATTCAGGTGGTCATAACTTTTGGAGATTGGATATATGGTTCTGATACTCTGGACAGAGGTCTAGGATGGAGAGAAGTGTTGAGAGTCACTAGAATTAGATCAGTGTAACCTTTATGTGGATCTGTGTACAGAGAAAAAGAGAAGTAAAGAGAAGAGAACTGATTAACATCTGGGGAAAACCAATATTTTGAAGATGGGTAGATGAAGAGGAATTTTCTGAAAGACCTAAAAACAGGAAAAAGTACCCTCTTTGATTCAAAGTAGAATATTACTTTTTTTAAGTTTATTTTTTTTAAGAGGGAAAGCGTGTGCATGCGTGAGCGTGAGCTGGGCAGGGGCTGAGAGAGAGGAAGAGACAGAATTCTAAGCAGGCTCTGTGCCTGGGGCTCAATCTCACAAACCAAACCATGAGATCATGACCTGAGCTGAACTAACAGTCAGATAGTTAACTGACTGAGCTATTTAGGTGCCCCTCAAAGTAGAATATTTCAAGAATGGACTAGCATATGCATTTCCTCCTCCACTCCCATATCAAAAATTGGAAGAAACTAAAAAGATAAGAATAAATCTATAACAGCATTGAAATACTGGAAAGGTTTTCACTGGCAGGCCACAGTTTCTAGGAACTAGATAAAATAGACAGGAGGATCAGAGAGGGAGAATGCAAAAATCTCAGGTTTTAAAAAAATGTTTATTTATTTATTTTGAGAGACAGAGAGAGAGAGAGAGAGAGAGAGAAGGGGGAGGGGCAGAGGGAGAGGAAAGAGAATGTCCCAAGCAGGCTCTATGCAACGTGGGGCTTGATCTCATGATCTCATGGTTCATGAGATCACGACCTGAGCTGAAATCAAGAGTCAGACACTTAACCGACTGAGCTACCCATGCGCATCCAAAATCTCAGTTTTCTGTACAAGCTTGCAAGCAAATCTCTATCTTGGAAACCTCACAAAACATCTTATTACAAACTAATAATGTCATTTACTAACTCTACCTCCCATTGTATCATTACAAAACCTAGGTCAGTAGTGATGATCAAGATTTTCCATGTATGCTCCTTGATCCCTCATAACTTAGATCTCAAATCATGTCTAGATAAGATACATCCATTAAAGTAATATTTCCCTTTTAAATAAAAATAATACATCTGTTCAAGCAGTATTTGTGTGAGGAGACTAAGAAAGGAGATGGTGAATGATATATCAAGTCAATATGTAAACACTGGCTACAACTAGAAGGTACATGTGGGGAAGGCTTACATTTATATGGCTGGAATAAGAAAAACTGGGAACAGGGCTGCAACTACGTAGGGCAGGTAAGGAACATAGGGTGCAAAATTTAGAGATGCACAGGCCCTGAGAATACTCCTTACATTTTGCACCTAGGCCACTTGCTTGCCCTACTGGAGATCAGTTTCATGGAAGTAAATGCCAACATCCAAGAAATTTAAGGACTGGGAAACAATGTTCATATAACCTGAAAACAACTTATTTCATAAAGAGAGGAAACATCATCTCACCTGAGGCATGGCTTTGAAATTTGCAAGAGATGAACTTTCTCTTTTGAGCCCTTCTTATGGAAAAGGGAAGAGTCCTGAGAAGGCAGAGATGGGAGGATACAAAGAGCCATGTGAAACCGTATTTGACTTAGATCTCCCAGAAAATTCAGTTAAATCTGTATCACTTTTGACTGTTTCAGCTCACTCTCATGTATCCACGACAGAGATTAGTGGGGAAAAGGACAAATCTTGCTCCCTCACCACCAGAAACCTAGTGTCTTCATGAGTTAGAATGGATTTAGGCGATCTGTTGTAGTTGGAGAAAGGGAACATTGTGCTTTTCCCTTTGCAGCTCTACCTTCCACCTCCCATGAAGACAGCTTTATCATCTATTTCCAAATAGTTCTTCATGGACTTTCTACCAATTTACACTGTTACTATTAGCACATGAGAATACCTCCCCACACCTGATGAATGCAATTAACAATACATTTTTAATCTCTGCCTATAAGATATATATTGTAGTTCTAGTTTACACATTTCTTATTGTGAGAGAATAAGCTCCTTTTACTTCTTTACTGTGATGGCATCTTCTTATATAGTATGTCTATTTTTTGTGTGTGTTTTAATTTCCTAATTGGTTGATATTATCATTTTTTATTTAGAAAATTAGCTATTTTAAATTGCAAATAATTTTCTTAGTTGCTTATATGACTATTAAAGTGTTTTTACCTTGTGAAGATTTTTTCCTTGTGTGTTTTCTTGTTTAGCAATACTACATATTACATAATCCATATTTTTTCAATGGATGTAAAATGCCATCTCTATCATATATTACATATCCCTATATTCTTGAGAATATCTGGACTTCAATATCCTCTACTTAATCTTTACTGATTCACCAGTATCATACTACTTAATAAGCATAATTACTGAAAATTCACTTACTTATTATTAATTTACTGATAGCTAATTTAAGTATTAACTATTGAACAACACTTTTTAGTAGTACAAGTATGGAACTAGAAAAGACATTAATCTTTCCACTCCGTAGTCTTCCTAGGGAGAGGATGATACCATGCTGAATGAAGTCTGAAGTACTGACTGCTACAGTGAATATTTTAATTAGCAGACTATTTTAATTACTATAATGAGACTGGCCTTGTCGTTAAAAGTATACCAAATACTTTTTATTATCTTGGAATGCCTGAAGAAGCTGCTGACCCTACCACTGATTTTATCCACTCATATATCGGTGTTGAGAGAGTTATGGGTTTTATTCCTGCTTGCTATTCATGGAACACTATTAATTTCAACACTGGTTTTAGTTCCTATAGAGTTTCCCTGTAATGAATTTTGCCATCTGGGAAACGAAATCTTACCTCTTCCGTTCCATTACTTACACCTCTATCTGCTAAATTGCCATTGAGTTACAATTTTGGAGGCAGGTTTAATGACCACTATTCAGATAATCAAATCTTAAACACCCACTAGACAGTGGTAGTGGAGTTTCTCAATCACAAAAACATCACAAATAATAACAGTAGGTTGCAAACACATGCATAGTTACATTCAATCAAACTTACTTCAGAAAACCACTATCTCACAGTACCCATCTGTCATTTACAACCTCAGACAGCACATTACATAATTCCAGGCAAAGTCACAAAATCACTTTCGCTTCTCCATAGTCACCTACAGCCTCAAACACGCTCACACCTAGTCTAAAATTAGACACATAAGTAGAAAACCCCAGGCGGCAACAGGACTCCGTCCACTTTTCACACACAAACGGTCGCAACATCTCAAAGCAGCACGTACCCCAACGCAGCAGGTTGAGCACAGGCGGCTGCCTCAATTCGGCGCGCACGCACACACACACACACACACACACACACACACACTCACACACCGCCCGCTGTATGAGGCCCGGCTCCCAGCGACAGAGCTTCCTTGGGGTCAAAACAGATAAATTCCCCCCAGTGCGGAGCTCGCTCCGGGTCAAACTCGATTGTCACCCTCAGGGTCACGCCCACGGACCACGCCCGAGGCCCCGCTCTCACAGATCCTGGTGTCTGGTTTACCGTGGGCTCGGCTCCGGTTCCCTCCTCAGAATTACCAGGCCCAGCTTGGACTCCTGGTTTCCTCCCTGGCCTCCCCACCCGGACTCGCTCCCTAGTCTGCGCTCTCCGCCCAAGCTCGGGGTTCCCGCCTCCTCAGAGCCCCTAGGACCTACCAACCTCACCCCGGCCAAGGATCAGTCGTCTGCGCCTGCGCACTCCCGCGTGGGCTGGAGCTCCCAGGAGTCTACGGGGCGACGCGCTAGTAACCTAGCTGTCCCAGCTACCGGCTCTGTGGTGTGTTTCTGGCAACGTCCGCGCTGTTCCGGAGTGGACTGCGGCCGTGGGGGAGTTTGTGAACCTCGTCCTCTGGTTCATTTTCCTCTAGGCTTGCGGTCACCGTTTTCCTTGTGGTGAGTTGAAGTGACACGGGTCTGGGTGGGGGAGTAGCTCACTGCAGGAGGCCCAGAGTTTCCCAGGAGCATATGGGACAGGTGGAAGCAGGAAGGTCAGGCCTGTATGAAGGTGGTTGTGGGTGTGTGTGCGATTGTGTGCCAGCGCGGGATGTGATCATGAGTGTATGCGTGTGTCAGAGAATGTATGTGTGCGCGCCCGAATGGTGGGAAGGCCCTGACTGGCGCAGATTTGGCTCCTGGGACTCAGTGGGGGCGGGGTCTTTTCATGACCATGGTCAGGTGTGAAGTGTGAGGTGTGTTGTACTGTGAACTAGTGACAACGCTATTGTGACCAACTGGAGGCTAATCAAAATTGGCCTAGTGTGGCTTTTGTACTTTTAGTAAGGTAGAGCTTCATTTTTGCAGTTCAGGGGCTGAGGAATCTGTGGACAATCCCTGTGTGACTCAATCTGTGTCTGTGAAAGGCTTTGAGGCCCTAGTTAACCACAGAGGCCCCCTGTTCTAAAGCATGGCCTTTGTTGCCTTTGTCAGTGCACCCTCTATCTGTTGTCCAGCCTAGTGCTTAATGCATTGAAGTCATAGAGTACATTAAGTGTAGCCTATTCTGGACCCAATTATAAATTCCACGCTTTCTTGGAATTTGTTGCACTGGGTTTTCTTTCACTGCCTATGTCATTTCACCTTATAGTCACACTGCACAGAAATACTGGTTTTACAAAAATGGCTGTCAAAGGGAAGTTGAACATTTGAGACCTAGAACAAATGTTATAACTAAAAAAGCACAGCCCTATGATTGTAGAGCTGGAATTGCCCCCCCAAAATAGGATATTGAGGCTGCGAGAGTCGGATTACTTCCTCTGAAGATTCCTCTTGGCAGCTCTGTGAGGGCAAGCCCTGTATTGCAGATCCACAGCATTTTTATAGCTCTATTGACAGGAAAATGCTGTGAACATAGAAACAGATTCCAGTCCCAGGCTTCTGGGAACCTGAGTTTTCTTTACGATACAGGGAAAAGTCAACAGTATTCAGTCTTTCTCATAGTTACATTAGTGTATGTTTATGTATCAGGGGGGCTTGCTAGTGATGAGGAAATTTGTTCTTGTTTAGCCTGTATGGCTTCCAGGAAAGGCCTAGTATGTCATGATTCTCTTTTCCTTCCAATTTTTGCTATATTTCAAAAGAAGAGCAATGAGAAGAGAACATTGTTACAGGCACACATTCCAAAGCCACGCTAGAAGTCGTTTTGAGCTTACTCTTTGTTTTATAAAATTTCATTTTTGTTTTTTAGGATATAGAATAACTTCACCTGAAATGCCCTGAAAAATAGTGATTAGACATTTACCTGGTCTCTAGGCCTTCTCTTTCCAGTTAATGATGGTACCATGAGGATGAATTGCCTTTGCCTGTTCCTCATCAAAGTTCTTCCTACAGTTAATTTTCATATAACCACTTGGAAACACTTCCGTTTGTATGCTTTTTGTCTAAGAATTCTTGTGATGCAGAAATAGTCCTTTTTTATTACAGTTTTTTTGTTAAGGAAGAGACCAGTGCTTAGGTAGAATTACACATTAAATACTTTAGATATTCTTTAGACACATGAGTGCAAAAATGGCATGGTAGATGGTTTGATTGATTTCAGACTATATAATAGTCTCTGAGTCTCAAGCAGGGGTCAGCAAACTTGACCTTGCAGGCCAAATCCAGCTTGTATCCTATTTTTTTAGGGCCTGTGAACTAAGACTGGTTTTAACATTTTTTAATAATTAAAAATATATCAAAAGGAGAATGGTATTTCATGACATGTGAAAATTATATGAAATTCCAATTTCTGAGTCCACAAATAAATTTTTGAATTTGATCAATAAAAAAATTGTGAAAATTTGTTATCTCTCTTGTTAAAGAAGGACCTACACAATATCCTTGATTTTGCCTCTTGACCCACAAAGCCTAGCATATTTACTAACTGGTCCTTTACAGAAGTTTGCTAACCCCTAATCTAGAGTATCTGAATTAAAATCTTAGTTTTGTTATTTAGTATTTTTGAGTTTGGATAATATATTCAGTATCTTTCTATTCCATAACTTATGTTTGTAAAATGCAAATAATAGTATGAATTTCAAAGAGTTTTTATGAGGATTAAAAGAGTTAATATTAACAGCACTAGAACAGTGGCTGACAATAATAAATGCTTATGTTAAAAACATGTTATTATGGGAATCATCTCAGTCATTCCACATTCATAATAAGGAGCAGTGAAAATGAGAAGTTAACTGTAATAGGCGCTTGTAAGTAAGAAAATGGGCCATGTGCTCAGATGGTCTAGAATAGGAATCCTTCACCTTAAATTATTTGCCTTAGAACTGTATACCCAATTATTGTATATTTATTTTGTGTGTGTGTGTGTGTGTGTTTGTCTGTGTATGTTTGATTTGTTGGGGTTTTTTTTTTTTTGGTGTGTGTATTTATTTTATTAATGCATATTTTTCCTGGGGAAAAGCCTATAATTTTATGATACTATCAAAGATGTACATGACCCAAACAGGTTTTAAACCACTTACCTAGGATCAATAACTTATACCTGGAAGTCAACTTTAGGACAAATTTGTCCAAAAATAATTTTCTGTGTTATGTAAAATTGTTAATCACATTGCATCCAAATTAATATTATATAATTAAAAAGATAGTCTGATATATAACATATAATATATAATGCTATGCAGTATTCATGTTTGTGAACATAAGTACTCAAGAAATTGCTAAATTATAAAGTTTAACTATTATAGGCTTTTCTTAGCAATTTTTTAAGGATTATAGCCAATATGATACATTAACTGGGAATTCAGTGGAGAAAGTCAATGATAAAGCCACATTTATTAAGCCTTTACTATGGACGAAACAATTTAGTCTAAAAATGTCACCCGAGTTGTGCTCATTCACAGGGGACTCTTAAGTGTCTCACTATATTGATGAAATACAGTGAAAGAAGGTACAAGACTTTGTACGTTTATTTATTTCAGTCACACTGGTTGTAGTGCTGTTACCAGTTATTTTGCCAGCCTGTTTGTTCACAGTTTTCATAATAAGTAGAAGATAGCCCCCCTACAACTACTTTTAGAAAAATGCTTGAAATGGAAATTGTTATATATTCCTGAAGAAGAAATTAACATAGTCTTCTTGAAAAAATTATTAATCTAAGTAATGTTAGCATCCAGAAATAGTCACTGATAACATTTTGATATGCATTCTTTTAAAGTTTTCCTTGTGCATATGTTTATGATTTTGTTTTTTTAGAAAAGCTTATAAGAATTAGTTATTAAAGTAAGACCTCTTAGGGGCACCTGGGTGGCTCAATTGGTTAAGCTTCTGACTTTGGCTCAGTTCGTGAGTTCTAGACCTGTGTCAGGCTCTGTGCTGTCAGTTTAGAGCCTGGAGCCTGCTCTGGATTGTGTCTCCCTTGCTCTCTGCCCCTCCCCCACTCTCTTTCTCTCTTTCTCTCTCTCTCTCTCTCTCTCTCTCTCTCAAAAATAAACATTTAAAATTAAAAAAAAATAAGACCTCTTATTTTGAAAAAGGAATTCAATCCAATCACTGGTTTTGTTATACCTCCATGTCTGTAGTGTCAAATGACAAAACTAAAACAATTTAATAATGAGTTTGATGTTTTTTATTCAAAGGAAAACAATCCATGAATTGGAGGAGCATTGTGCCTTGCAAGCAATGCAACACTTTTCTGGAGAGATTTTGGGCAAGAGAGAGTTTTATAGAATGTTAGAAGAGGCAACACAGAAATGGTATGATTGACTAAGAGGTCAAGGATTTCCTTATAAGACTAGCAGGTCCTATTTTTTAGGGCAAGGAAAGCTAGCTAAAGCTGAGATGAGGGATTCCTTGATAGATATTTCCCATAAGTGCAGGCTAACTAAAGTTTAGATTTGTGATATGAGCTGGGCCACTAGGGTGGCCTTCATTTTGTGGGTCTTGATATACAAATTAACTATATCAGTGGGGATAAAAAGGAAGTGACAATGATGCCCAACTGATTTGACAAACCTTTTGACTATTTGCACCGCTTGGAATTATACAGATACAAATTATATGCATAATTCCAGGAGAACAAATGATGAAGTAAAGGTACTCAGAATTCTGTATTTGTTTTTTCTTTACTTTTTTTTTAATATAAATTATGCTGACAATGATGGATTTATAATTTCAGATAACAGAATTGGATATTAGTAGTTATAAATATGCATAAAAGTCTGGGTTAGACCAGGACAAGACTGGGTTTTGTTAATATTTTCAATTTGTTACCTAAGTGGATCAGAGTCTCTAAGCTAGTTGTTTTTTCTTATGTTTATTTATTTATTTTGAGAGAGAGAGAGAGCTGGCAGTGGGGGTGGGGGGTGCAGGCAGAGAGAGAGAATCCCAAGCAGGCTCTGTGCTGTCAGCATAGAGCCCAATGCAGGGCTCAGTCCCATGAGCCATGAGATCATGACCTGAGCTGAAATCAAGAGTTGATGCTCTACCAACTGAGCCACCCAAGCGCCCCTTCTCTGAGCTAGTTTTTTTCTTTTTTAATTTTTTAATTTATTTTTGAGAGACAGAGAGAGCAGGGAGGGTCAGAGAGAGAGGGAGACACAGAATCCGAAGACAGCCTCCAGGCTCTGAGCTAGCTGTCAGCACAGAGCCCGATGCGGGGCTCGAACCCACAAACTGTGAGATCATGACCTGAGCCAAAGTCGGACGCTTAACTGACTGAGCCACCCAGGTGCCCCTATGAGCTAGTTTTATGAGACAGAATAGTGACACTCTGTAGTTGCTGTCTTCCTTTTCTTTCTGAAAATCTGTGTGATAATGTTAGTGAAGACTATATTTGCAAGCTGTGCTCTGATATATTAGCATTATAAGGGAAAGCAGGCCTAATAAGCTCAAATTTCACTCTCAGAAAATGGTAAGAGGGGCACCTGCCTGGATCAGTTGGTAGAGCATCAACTCTTGATGTCAGGGTCATGAGTTCATGCCCCACATTGGGCCTGGAGCCTACTTAAAAAAATTTTTTTTTTTTTAATTTTTAAAGGGGTTCCTGGGTAACTCGGTCTGGCTCAGGTCATGATCTCACAGTCATGTGATTGAGCCCCCCCGCCTTGGGCTCTGTGCTGAGTGTGGAACTTGCTTGAGATGCTTTCCCTCTGCCCCTCTACCCTGCTGTCTCTTTCTCTCTCTAAAAAAATTTAAAAAATTAAAAAAAGAAGAGTTATGGAATAAAATTAAATCCTTGAGAAGGTATTTGACCATGCAAAGAATGGTGAAGGGATGATAAAAGAGAAGTTGGTCTTATTTGATTACTGATGGAAAAACTTAGAAATTCTTTGTATTTTCTAGGAAAATATAAGATGGGCACTAGACTAACCTCAGTGTTAGGATATGTTGAGATCCCATGATTTGTGAGGCTTTTAGGATTGAGTGGGAGTAAGGTTGGTACCTGCGTAGAGAGAGATCAGGGATCAGTCATGGAAAGATAAATACCAGAAGGAAGATGTATTATGTACTTGAAAAGATTTTGCTGATTTAGCATGGCTATCTATGTGATTCTGGACCATTCTGCATTTTGTATCCTTGAACTTAGGATCAAAGAAACTATTCAGTGAGAGATGGTGGATGATTCAGATTTAAAAGGAGTAGATAGACACCCATCAGTAGAAAAGATGTTAGAGATTTTTTTTCTCCAACTTAAGCATAGTAGTATAAAAAAAAGAATTAAGGATGATAGGTGGACTATATTGTAGCCAGTACAAAAATTTACTGAATAATTTGGCATAAGGGTAGTGCTTAGGATATATTTAAAAAAATTTTTAATGTTTATTTTTGAGAGAGAGAGAGAGACAATGCACAAGTGGGGGAGGGGCAGAGAGAGACGGAGACAAAGAATCTGAAGCAGGCTCCAGGCTCCAAGCTGTTAGCACAGAGCCCAACACTCTATGAGATCATAACCTGAGCCAAAGTCAGATGCTTAACCGACTCAGCCACCTAGATGCCCCAGGATATATTTTAAAATAATGGTCTCATACCCAAACTCAGATAGGTTAGGGAATGATAATGTGAAATATGAAACAATTAAAAGATGACAACTAGGAAAAAAATAGTATGTGACCTAATGATGAACCTGAGGCTTAAAGAAATTTTTTAATTTTATGCGAACTCTATTATCTAAAGATTTAATACCATATTATAAAGGAAACTCCATGAATCATATTTTCTTAGTCTGTATTGTAAAAAAAGATGTAAAAATTAACATTTATTGATAATTTATGATAACTATGATATGCAGTTTGCTTATAATTCACTACTTCACTTAATTGGTTTATTGTGATTATTTTCTTCACTTCTAGCCATGTTTCTACACATATTTGGATAAGTAAGGAATCACATAATATATAGGAACTTTTGTGTAAAACAACCAGATTTCTGGGGCACCTGGTAGCTCAGTCAGTTAAGTGTCCAACTTCAGCTCAGATCATGATCTTACAGTTCGTGGGCATGAGCCCCGTGTTGGGCTCTGTGCTGAGAGTTAAGAGCATGCAGCCTGCTTTGGATTCTGTGCCTCCCTCTCTCTCTGCCCCTCCCCAACTCACAGTCTGTCTCTGTCGCTCCAATATAAACATTAAAAAAGTAAAAAATAATAAAACAACCAGATTTCTTTAAAAATCTTAAAATATGTAGAGAATCTGGGGCACCTGGGTGGTTCAATCGGTTAAGCATCCGACTTCGGCTCAGGTCACGATCTCACGGTTCGTGGGTTCGAGCCCCGCGTCGGGCTCTGTGCTGACAGCTAGTTCAGAGCCTGGGGCCTGTCTTTGAATTCTGTGTCTCCCTCTCTCTCTGATCCTCCCCTGCTCATGCTGTCTCTTTTTCTCTCAAAAATAAAAAACATTAAAAAAATATGTAGAGAACCTATTTTTGAAACACTATTTTCTGTAACTCCTCTTACTGTAGATTTCCAGCTACAGCCCATTTGCTTGCTATGTAATAGCCCCCTTCTTGGATTTCAAACCTGAAAACATTTTTTGAATTTCACCAGGAATACTTGAGTCTGTGCTTTTAGGGATGGGTAACATTCAGGATTGTGACCCTAGACTTCTCTTGAGAGAAGTGAGAATATCTGGGTTCTGTCAAGAGGGAGTTATGCTGAGATGTATGATGGAGAACAGCAGCTTAGTCTGAAAAGCTAAAACACTCTGCTTCAAATGATTCAGAATATGTTCTCTGGAATATCAAGATTATCTTTTAAGAAGGTAGGTCAACTTTTTTACCCTGTTTTCAGAGGAATGGATTATGTTTTGTTGTGTTGCAGGTAATACCTTTAAACACCTTCACCATTCTTCATGATATTGAGATCTTTCTTAGGCCCATCATATAATTTCTACCTTCCTTGATTCTTAGGGAGCTAGATGTGACTTGTGGGGCAACTAAAGAATATCCATTGTCAAATAAGCCAGGTGTTAAATTGTGTTTGAACTCCAAATTGGTAAAGATGTTTTATGTCATTTTCTGACCCACCTTTAGAGAGAACAGCTAGATGAAAAAATCCTCATTTGTACTGATTATCAAAATAATCTGTACAGTTTACATGGTGATGGATTGAAACAAAGTAATTTATTAAAAAATAAAGTGAACGTGTTCATTTCCTGCAACAAAAATTGTTTTATACCTTCCCTGTCATCGAAAGTTACAGTCCATGAACTTTGCATTTATCAACATTTATTTAGCATTCTAGAAAGGACCTGTGACTGTTTTAATAAGCTTCATTTTTCCTCCTACCAATTAACAAACAAAAATATAGTAATCATATCTAACACAGTTCTCTTTTTACACTGTATTGCCTCTGAAGTCAAAGAGTCAGTCTGGAGTTAAATAAAGACCTTTCTTTACCCCTCTCATCTGTCTTATTCTTTGTGATTCTTTGGTCACTCTAAAGTAACCCTAAAGTTCTTTCAGTCCATATACCCTTCTCTGAAGTATTTCATTTTTGCCTATCAGTTATTAGAAATGTAACTAATTCTCAAAGTGCTTTACAGAATTAAAAAAAAATTTAAATTTGTTTTCTTTTTTTTAAGTTTATTTATTTATTTTGAGAGAGAGACAGAGAGAGTGAATCCCAAGCAGGCTCCACACTGTCAACATGGAGCTTGAAGAGGGCTTGAACTCCTGAGCCCCAAGATCATGACCTGGGTTGAAGTCAAGAGGCAGATGCTTAACCAACTGAGCTACCCAGGCACCGCAAATTTGATTTAATTCTTATAAGTATTTATATATCATTTCTTATTTATTTCTTATGCGCCATTGTGGCCATCTTTTTGTAGCAAGAGAAGAAGGCTGGGAGAGTTAGTTGGCAAGAAGACAGACATCAGTTGAGTGAGGGCTGATCAGGCAGGGAACTTTAATTACATTTGTTATGCTCTTTAAAAAATTTCACTTTTCAATTGTTTGCTGCTAATATGTCAGATTAAACAATTATTATATAGTAACTTTGTATCCATAAATTTTGCCAAATTTACTTATAAGTGCTAGTTCCTGTTTTATGGATTCTTTAGGATTTTGTAAGCAAATAATTGCCATCTATAAACAAAGTTTTTCTTCTTCTTAGCCAGTGTTTATATCCTTCATTTATTTTTATTGGTTTGTTTTAATTGCTAGGACTTCCACTACAGTGTTGAGTAAAAGTAGTGAGAGTAGACATTATTGCTTAAAATTTTTTTAATTAAATTTTTTAATTTTAGGTCATGGAAGCGAGGGGCAGGAGAGAGAAAGAATCCTAAGCAGGCTCTCTGCTCAGCGCAGAGCCCAACATGGGGCTCAGTTCCACAACCCTGGGATCATGACCTGAGCCGAAATCAAGAGTTGGACACTCAACTGAAGAGACACCCAGGTGCCCCATGCTTTTTTTGATCATAAAAAGATAGTATTCAATATTTCATTACACATAGCTGGAGGATTTTCATAGATGCTCTATCAAATTTGGCAAGTTCTCTTCTATTCCTAGCTTGCTGAGAGATTTTTATCATGAAGGGATATTATATTTTGTAAGATACTTTTTTTTAAAGTTTTTATTTATTTATTTTGAGAGAGCAGGCAGGGTAGGGGCAGAGAGAGGGAGAAAGACAATCCTAAGCAGGCTCTGCACTGTCAGCACAGAGCCCAATGCAGGGCTTGAACCACGAACTGTGAGATATGACCTGAGCTAAAATGAAGAGTCGGACACTCAACTGAACTGAACCACCCAGATGCCTCTATAAGATACTTCTTCTGAATCTACTGAAGTGATATGTCTTTTCTCCTTTATTCAAATAATATGATGAATAAAATTGGCGTTTGACTGTTAAATCTACCTTGTATTTGTGGATCATATTGTATTTCCTTATATATATTTTCAGATTAAATTTGTGAAATAGAAAAATATGTATTGGTCTCTGCCTACCTGACCCCTGCCCTGTTGGTACCTGGTACAGAGTTTCTAAAACCTTTGTAATTTCCTAAATGATAAGGGTGCTAGGAGTATCTTTTGTTCTAATATTTGGTCTTTGACTCTGGTTCCTGACACAGAGTTCCTATATTCTTTGAAATTTCCTGGCTAATAGGAGTGTCTTTTGTTCCAGCAAGGCAACTTCTGGTGATCCTCTGGAAGGGGGATGGTCACCAGAAATACCAAGCCATGATTAGAAGCTTGGAATCTTCAGCCCCACTCCCCTCATGGGAAGGAGAGAAAGGCTAAAGATTGAGTTAATGATTGATTATGCATGTGTTGAAGCCTCATAAAAATCCCAAAAGTACAGGGTTAGGAGAGCATCCAGGCTGGTGAATATATTCATGTACTGGGAAGGTAGTGTACCCCAGCAACATGGGGACAGAAGCTTCTTTGGCTCAGGACTCTTCCAGACTTTACCATATGTTACTCCTCATCTGGCTATTCATTAGTATCCTTTGTGATATCCTTTATTTTATAATAAATTAGTAAACATAATTGTTTCCCTGAGTTCTGCAAGCTATCCTAGCAAATGCTCAAACCCAAGGAGGGGATCATGGGAACCCCAATTTATGGCCATTTGGTGAAGAGTACAGGCAACAACGTGGGACTTATGATTGGCATTTCAAAAGGTGGGGGCAGGACACCTCAATCAGAATTGAGTTAAATTGTAGGAAGCCCAACTGGTGTTAGAAAATTGCTTGGTAGGGTGAAAATTCCCAAACATTTGGTGACCAGAAGTGAAGTGAAGTGTCATAGTAGTGTAAAAGTAAAGAAGCACAGAAGTGTGTTTTCCCTACTCATTCTTTCTCCTTTTTTTTCTTTCTGTCTGTCCTTCCTTCCTTCCCTCCTTCCTTCCTTCCTTCCTGCCTGCCTGCCTTCCTTTCTCTAAGCCCAATGTGGAGCTTGAACTCACAACTCCAAGATCGAGAGTTGCATGCTCTACCAACTGAGCCAGCCAAGTTGCCTCTCTTTTTTTAAATTCCAGTATAATTAACATACAGTGTTGTATTAGTTTCAGGTGTACAATATAGTGATTCAACAATTCTATACATTACTCAGTGTTCATCAAGATAAATGTACTCTTAATCCCCTTTACCTATTTTACCCATCCCCCCACCAACTTTTCCTCTGGTAACCATCAGTTCTCTATATTGAAGAGTCTGTTATTTTGTCTTTTTTTCCTTTGTTTTCTTAAATTTCACATAATGAGTGAAATCATATGGTATTTGTCTTTCTCTTTCTGACTTCTTTCATTTAGCATTATACCCTGTAGATCCATCCATGTTGCAAGTGGCAAGATTTCATTTTTTATGGCTGAGTAATATTTCATTGTATATATTACACCACATCTTCATCTATTGCTGGATACTTGGGTTGCTTCCATATCCTGGCTATTATAAATAATGCTGCAATAAAACATAGGGGCGCATATATCTTTTCAAATTAGTGTTTTCATATTCCTTGTGTAAATACTCAGTAGTGGAATTAATTACTGGATCATATGGTAATTATATTTCTGATTTTTTGAGGAACCTTCATACTGTTTTCCACAGTGGCTGCACCAGTATACATTCCCACCAATAAGGCAGGAGGGTTCCTTTGTCTCTATATCCTCACTAACACTTGCTGTTTCTTAGGTTTTTTATTTTAGCATTCTGACCGATGTGAAGTGATATCACATTGTGGTTTGGGTTTGCATTTCCCTGATGATCAGTGTTGTTGAACATCCTCTCACATGTCTGTTGGCCATCTGTATGTCTTCTCTGGAGAAATGTCTATTCATGTCTTCTGCCCAATTAAAAAAAAATTTTTTTAATGTTTATTTATTTTTGAGACAGAGCGTGAGCAGGGGAGGGGGAGAGAGAGAGAGTGACACAGAATCCAAAGCAGCCTCCAGACTCTGAGCTGTCAGTACAGAGCCCAATGTGGGGCTCGAACTCATGGACTGTGAGATCATGACCTGAGCTGAAGTCATACACTTAACCGACTGAGCCACCCAGGCGCCCCTCTTCTGCCCAATTTTTAATTGGATTATTTGTTTTTTGGGTGTTGAGTTGTATCAGTTCTTTATATATTTTGGATACACACACACACACACACACAGACACACACACACCCTTTATTGGGTATGTCACTTGCAAATATTTTCTCCCATTTAGTCGGTTGTCTTTTACTTTTGTTGATTATTTCCTTTGCTATGCAGAAGCTTTTTATTTTGATGTAGTCCCAATTGTTTATTTTTGCTTTTGTTTTCCCTTGCCTCAGGAGACATATTTGGAAAACTGTTTCTACAGGTGATGTCACAGCAATTACTGCATATGCTCTTTTCTAGGATTTTTATGGTTTCAGTCTCACATTTAGGTCTTTAATCCATTTTGAGTTTATTTTTGTGTATGTGTAAGCAAGTGGTTCAGTTTCATTCTTTTGCATATAGATGTCCAGTTTTCCCAGCACCATTTGTTGAAGAACTGTCTTTTTCCCATTGCATATTGCTGACATTTTCTTAAGAAATTTTGATAAAGCCTGGGCGCCTGGGTAGCTCAGTCATGTGAGCATCCAACTCTTGATTTTGGCTCAGGTCATGATCCCAGGGTCATGGGATTAAGCCCCATGTCAGGTTCCATGCTGGATTGGGGCCTGCTTGAGACTGTCTCTCTCTCTCCCCCTGCACCTCCTCCCCTGATCATTTACTCGCTTGCACTCTCAAAAGAAAAGAAATTTTTTTTTATATAGCTTTGGTACATCATTTTCTTGTAATGTCTTTGTCAGGTTTTGGTAGTATTGTAGTACTGGGCTCTAAAAACAAGATGTGAACTCTACTCCTCTATTTTCTGGAAAAGCTTGTGTAAATGGTATTATTTAAATATCTGGTGAGATCCTATATTAAAAACAGCTGGGCCTAGAGTTTTGTTTGTAGTAACAAATCAATATATTCAATAGGTATTGGGCTATTCAGATATTATGATTTCATCTTTTTTTCATTTTTAAAATTTTCTAAATATTTATTTTTGAGAGAGAGAAAGAGAGAGAGAGAGAGAGAGCGCAGAGGAGGAACAGAGAGAGAGGGAGACACGGAATTTGAAGCAGGCTCCCAGCCCTGAGTTGTCAGCACAGAGCCGGACACGGGGCACGGACTCATGAACTGTGAATTCATGGTCTGAGCTGAAGTTAGACACTTAATTGACTGAGCCACCCAGGCACCCCCATCTTGTTTCTTGTAAGTTGTATTTTTCAAGAATTTTGTCCATTTCATCTGTGTTGTCAAATTTGTTATAATGAAGTGGTTTTTAGACTTCTAATATTTATGTGTTCCTTAGTGATAAGCTCTCTTTCATTCCTGTTATTAGTGATTTGTCTTTACAATTTTTTATTTTTGATAGTTTTAGCCCGTTTTAATCAATTTTGTTGCTCTTTCCAAAGAAATCACTTTTGGTTTGGCGACTTGTATTTTTATTTCTATTTCATTTAGTTTTTCTCTTATTTCCTTCTAGGTGCTGTTTTTAGCTTTTTAATTTTTTTAATGTTTATTTTTAGAGAGAGACAGCGAGCACATGCAAGCAGGGAAGGGGCAGAGAGAGGGGGGGAGAGAGAGAATCCCAAGCAGGCTCTTCCCTGCCAGCACAGAGTCTGATGCAGGGCTCAAACTCACAAACGGTGAGAACATGTCTTGAGCCAAAATCAAGAGTCAGACAATGCTTAACCGACTGAGCTACCCAAGGCGCTCCTTGTCTTTAGCTTTCTAAAGTGGAACCTCTGGTTACTGACTTTAGACTTTTCTTCTAATATAACATTCAAAGCCAGAAATCCCCTACTTTAACTCCATTACACAAATATATATATATATATATAACACATATATATGTTGTATTTTTATCAATCACTTAAAAATATTTTATTTCCCTTTCGATTTCCTCTTTAACCCATGCATTATTTAGAAGTGTGTTGTTTAATTTCCAAATATTTGTGGATTTTCTACATACTTCATTGTTACTGATTTCCACCTTGGTTCCATTTGATCAGAGAATATATGGTATATGATTTTGATCCTTAAAAATTCATTAATACTTTATATATGGCCCAATTATATAGTCTACCTTGGTGAATATGCCACATGCACTTGAAAGGAATATATATTTGATGGTCATTAGGTGAATTATTGTACAAATATTAGTTAGTCCAAGGTGGTTGATAGTTCATATCATTTATATCTTCACTAATTTTTTCTTTCTTTTTTTTTTTTTAATTTGAGAGGTCGATATTAAAATCAGGGCTGAGATGACAGTAATGCTGAAGTAAGTAAAGCCTCTGGGGTGCAAAATTTAAGGAGGCACTCATTCTTAGAGTCATGAAAGTACAGTGTTGTTTGATGCTGTTTTTAGGTACATAATTATGATAATTATGTCTTCCTACTGTATGGACTCTTCTGTCATGAAATGTGCCTTTATCACTGGTCTATCTTATCTGAAATTAATACAGTCACTTTAGATATATATATACTATATATATTATAAACCCCACAACACTACTTTTAATAGTCATATATAATTTAAAGAACTTAAGATAATAAAAAGAGTTATTACATTTATACAATGAGTTACCAATTATGCTCTCTTCCTGAAGATCCTATTTTCCCACTGGTAGCATTTTGATTCAGCCCAAGTAACTCCCTTTTATCATTTTTTGTAATGCAGGTCTGTTGGTGACAAATTCTGTTAGTTTTCTTTTATCTAAAAATGCCTTTATTTTGCATTCATTCTTGAATACATTTTTATCTGGATATAGAATTCTACTTCGTTAAAATTTAAAGAATTTTTAAATTGCTTAGTGTACACTGACACCTCTACTTCCAATCCATTTTAACAGGGTTTAGACCTCTTCCTTTATATATTTATATCTCTCTGACTGTGAGAATCTTGGTTCCAGATAACCTCAATGTATTTGTTACTTACTACTTGTTACTTAGTTACTCTGCATGTATCTAGTCTGCCATCCATGCAGATGATAACCTCTGCCTGAGTTTCTCTGTACATGTCAAAACATGGACCCAGATCCTAATTCTGACCCCAGTTATGGTCACAAAGACTGAATTCCTCCACCAGCCCCAGCTTCCACTACTCTCACAGAGGATATGTAAACACTTCTTTTTCTGTATCTCTGTTTTAAAAGTTGAGAAGAAATTCTCATAGAGCAAGCCCTGATACTAAGACCCTCCATTCTTATGGAAGGCATATTTATCAAGTTAATCAATCTCCTTAACTGAGAACTCAATACTTTCATGGTAGACACATGAGCCCCAGGCTATTTATATCATTTTTATTTTAAAGATTTGTATTTTTTTAAATGTTTATGTGTTTTTGAGAGAGAAAGAGAGCATAAGCGGGGAAGGGACACAGAGAGAGAAGAGGACAGAGTGGGCCGCACGCTGACAGCAGAGAGTCCAATGCAAGGCTTGAACCCATGAATCATGAGATCATGACCTGAGCTGAAGTCAATGCTTAACCGACTGAGACACCCAGGCACCCCATTATAGTTTTAAATGTATGGTCCAATTCATTATATTCTGCCTGTATGTTTATTAATTCCTTCTTTTCTTTGTTTTACTTTTTTAAAATTTATTTTTGAGGGAGAGAGGGAGAGTGAGTGTGCTTAAGTGGAAGAGTGGCAGAGAGATGGGGGGGAGAGAGAATCCAAAGCAGGCTTGCACTGTCAGCATGGAGCTTGATGTGGGGCTTGAGCCCATGAACCATGAGATCATGGCCTGAGCTGAAACCAAGAGTCAGATGCTCAACCGACTATGCCACCTTGGTGCCTCTCTGTTTTACTTTTTTTTCTTTTTAATGTTTATTTTTGAGAGAGAGAGAGAGAGAGCGAGTGAGCCCAAGTTGGGTAGGGGCAGAGTGAGATTGGAGACAGGATCCAGAGAAGGCTCTGTGCTGATAGCAGAGAGTCCAGTGCAAGGCTCAAACTCATGAACCATGAGATCATGACGTGAGCTGAAGTCAGATGCTTAATTGACTAAGCCACCCAGGCACTCCTTGTTTTACTTTTTTATCCTTAACTTGTTGAGGGGGATGCCTCATTTATTTATCTTTATTATTTTATTTTTATTAATATAAGCATTTAAGTTTATGATTTATCTTCTGGCATAGTTGTATGCCCTACGTACTACTGAAAAATTACTTAATGTTTCTAACATCATGGTTTCTAGAGGTTATTTATTTATTTATAAGTTTTCATTTAAATTCCAGTTAGTGAACATACAGTATTACATTTAGTTTCAGGTGTACAATATAGTGATTCAGCAATTCCATACATACACAAAACTCCCGGGTCTGGAGACACAGTAACACGGCAGGGGTTTGGGTTGGTGTTCTAAGGGAGGAGGCCCACAACACTGGGACTGAGGTAAGCATGACTGAGAAGGGTGGTTCTTCTGGAGTGTGTGTGTGTGTGTGTGTGTGTGTGTGTGTGTGTGGTTGATGTAAGCAAGTTAGGTAGCCAGTGTCTGTGCTACTCTGGTTCCAGCAGGTGGCGCAACATAAGCTGAGGTGTAGGGGAGGGAATTGGTACCAGCCAGTTCCTTTGTTCCTGAAGGGGTCTCTCCCAGAAGGCTGCTTCTCTGGGACTCACTCCCAGAAGAGCAACTAACCTCCCCACTGTGTGCCCCAGGTGCTTTTCAGATTGCTATTTCCACACTGTATGTCCACCTGCTGTTTACCTTGTTTTCTCTCCAAAAGCAGTGCAATGACCTCTGGGCTCTCCCCAGCCAAGCCCACTAACCTTTAAAACTCCAGGCTTTAAGCCTTGCTGGTTGTAAGAACTCATGAAATTCAGCCCCTCTTGTTTTCCAAGCCAATTATAATAGGGAATCATCTTCTCCATGTACTCCCCTGTGTGCTAGTCTGTCTCTCACCCTTCTCTCCACCCACTTCCTCCCCACCATGGCAGCCAGGATCCATTTCTCTCCCAAACTATGTCTCCACACTTCCTACCTTCTTAGATGTGGCCTATTCTCTACCTTTAGTTGTAGAGTTTGTTCTGCTAGTCTTTAGGTTGATTTTTGAGATATTTAGGATGATTTGCTAGTTATCTAAGTGTATTCGTGGGATGAGGCGGGCCTAGGTTCCTCCTACTTCACCACCATCTTCTTCCCTCTAGAAGTTTTCTTTATTTGGATTATATTTCCAAAAATGACACAAAATTTATTTAGTAGATTGCTTGTTTATTGCCAAGTCAAAGTCTTGGTTCCCCCAATATTCATCAATCAATCAATTCATCAATATTTTATAAAGCAGCCAAATAATGTTGTTTTATTTTACTTTTATTATATATACCTTGCTTTAGTAATAATAGGAAAATTATTCTTGATCTCACTTCATTCATGGATAATATATCACTTTTGATTTTCTTTAGGCTATTTGCTAACCTTTATTACCATCCTCTAGTCAACAGCCAATATATCACTTGTTGTAGAACCCATGGCACTTTGGTCCTCATCAAGATCTTTTTCCATATTATTGAGTTAGCATATTCTCCACTGTAGCTCCAAGTCTTTTTTTTATTTATTTTTATTTTTTAATTTTAATTTTAATTTTTTTTGATAGAGAGAAAGTGAACATATGAGTGAGAGGAGAAAGGCAGAGAGGGAGGGAGGGAGAGAGAGAGAGAGACAGAATCCCAAACATGCTCTACACTATGTGGAGCCTGATATCGGGCTCGATCCCACGACCCTGGGATCATGACCTGAACCAAAATCAAGAGTTGGATGCTCAACTGACTGAACTACCTAGGTGTCCTGCCCCAAGTCTTTTTGATCAAAATTTTATAAGCTTTGTAGTATGGTATACTTATGAATAGTATCTGAAAAGTCTTTGAGATACTTTTCTAAGAAATATTAGAATGGTCAGCTTTAGCTATGCTAGTTTGGATATGCTTTTATTCTCATATGAAATGGAAATAATAGAGAAAAGAGTGTTTCATTAGTACAGTAAAGTATGAGAGATTGGAGGCAAAGAGATGTATACAGTAACTTAATTACATTGGTTAAACAATATTTATCTGTTTTTTCAACAGCTTATATTCATAATATTCACCTTTATTCTCATTGAAATTTTTTTTTCTTTAAATCTGGTAGTTAACTTGTATAATTAACAAATGTATTGTCCTAGGAGAATTGTTATTTAGTAAGATATGAAAGGATGATTGCATCTGCTTTTGTAGATCTTTAGGGATAAAGATATATAAATGCATTAATATAAATAATAAGTGATTATTAAATAATAAAAGAGAAATCAATGTTTAATAAAGGCAAGGATATAGGTGCTAGAATAGAAAAAATAGGCATGAACTTCTTTGATGGGATTAGTTAATATATTCATTTTAAGTAAGGAACCTTTAAATCTGAAGGGAAAAAAAGGGGAAACAATATAATGAGCTCATCCATGGGTGGGGGGCAAATAGATACAGGACATAAATACTGCATGATCTTGGAACTAAAAGAAAGAGGATTTAGGTGCTTGGCTGGCTCAGTCAGTTGAGCGTCTGACTTCGGCTCAGGTTAAGATCTCAGTTTGTGAGTTCGAGTCCTGCTTGAGTTCTTTTGAGCTCCACTCTCAGCACAGAGCCCCCTTCAGATCCTCTGTCTCCCTCTCTCTCTGCCCCTCCCCCAGTCATGCTCTCTCTCTCAAATATAAAAATAAACATTAAAAAAAAAGGATTGTATAGAAGAGGACTGGGTGGAATGAAATGTCTTATAAGTAGGGCCTTGTTAACCATGAGAAATTGCTTGGATTTTATTCTAAGAAAAAAGAGAAACCATTAAAAAAATTGTAAATAGGGACTATCAAATCTTGATCTGCCTCAGAATTATCCAATAGGGACATTAAAAATATAGATGCCTAAATTTCAGAACCATGGACTTAATATTTTGCCTTTCCATAACTTCTTTATCATATATACAGTCTCCTCATTCTCGGAGTTTTCTCCCTTTTCTTCAAATTCTAATACCTGTTAGCTACTGACTGCTGATATTCATTATTTTCAATTTATTTCCTCCATGTAATAATTTTATTTTCCTGATACAGAGAAAATAAAATCATTGTTTCCTTTCTACTATTCTTTCAGATTTGGAGTCCAGATATGAGACAAAGACATTTTTAGGGGGAAAAAAAGGCTCTCAATGCAAGGTAATGGAAAGAAATAAAATCCTTGACCTTGAGGACTCTCATTTCCAGAAATAACTGGCAAAATAAAAGCAAGATTTAGGCAAGGGCCTCAAGAGGGATATCTTAGCCAAATGAAAATAATGGCTGAAAATGGAACCAATTTAGAAAAGTATTAAGTCTCTTACTCCAAATCAGGGAATTTATAAGAGATATTCTATGAGATAAGGAATATGGGAACATCATTGATTATAGGTCAAACTTTGTTCGTGATGAGAGAATTCATTCTAGAGAGAAAATCTATGAATGTAAAACATAGGGAAATGATTTTTGTGTGCATAAACAGTGAAATGCATTATTTGAAAATTCTTGCTATTATGAAACCTAGTAAGTGTCTGAAGTGTAAATGTTGTATATCCATGAAATGGAGTATCATTCAGCTATTAACAAAAGAAAGTAGTGATTTCATGTAAAACATAGATGAACCTTGAAAATATTACCCTAAGTGAAAGAAGCCAGACATAAAAAGGCCACATATTCTATGATTTCATTTTTATGAAGTGTTTAGAAGAGGTAAAACCACAGAGACAGAAAGTATATTAGTAGTTATGATGAGCACTGGGTGGTGTAGGTAAGTGATGAATCATTGAATCTACTCCTGAAACCAATATTGGACTGTATATTAACTAACTATAATTTAAATAAATAAATAAATAAAAAGAAAGTAGATTAGTGGTTATAAGGGACTGGGGAGAAGGAAGAATGGGGAGACTATTAATGTTGATAATGTTTCTCTTTGGGGTAATGAAAATGTTCTGGAATTGGTGGTAATGATTGCACAACTTTGTGAATATACTAAAAATTACTAAATTTTACACATACGGGGTAAATTTTATGGTTACATGAATTATATCTCAGTTAAAAAAAAGACTAAAATATATGCACAGCAGGCTTGGAAGAGCATCACCCTCTAATAGTCAGGCATTTCATTTCCACAAAGCATTTATTAGCAAGATGACTGTTTCCTAAAATTACAAAAGTATATTTACAGCTGGTTAGAAAAACTATTAAGTAATATGCAGGGCTTTTGGGTATAATGGAAACTTTAAAGATCATTAAAGAATTCACTGTTGAGAAACTACATGAATGTAAGTAATGTAGGAAGAGCTTTAGAGAATTTAGAGAATTCATATTGGTGGTGAGTCTCATGAATTTGTGGAATGTAGGAAGGCCTTTACTTATGGAGGATATTTTTGAGTATATCAGAAAAGGTTTCCTGATGAGACACTCTATGAAATATATAGAAATTTGGGTAATAGTAAGATTTGGTTCACACATTAATGACAATCAGAACTTACATATTGAGAAAACATATAAATATAAGAAATGTATTAAGGCTTAAAATTTTTTTATTTTTTAAATGTTTGTTTATTTTTGAAGGAGAGAGAGACAGAGCATGAGCAGGAGAGGGGCAGAGAGAGATGGAGACACAGAATCTAAAGCAGGTTCCAGGCTCTGAGCTGTCAGCACAGAGCCTGATGCGGGGCTTGAACCCACGAACCATGAAGTCATGACTTGAGCCAAAGTCAGATGCTCAACCGACTGAGCCACCCAGACGCCCCTTAAAATTTTTTTTGTTTATTTATTTGAGAGAGAGAGAGAGAGCGAGTGAGCGAGCGCAAATTGGGGAGGGGCAAGGAGAGAGGGAGACACAGAATTGGAAGCAGGCTCCAGGCTCTGAGTTGTCAGCACAGAGCCCCATGCAGGGATTGAACTCACAAACTGTGATATCATGACCTGAAGTCAGACATTTAACTGACTGAGCCACCCAGGTGCCCCTAAGGCTTTTATAATGACATTCCTATCTTTTTCAATAACAGAATTATTTTTAAAATTTTATTTTCTTTTTGAGAGGGGGATTGTGAGCAGGGGAGGGGCAGAGAATCCCAAGCAGGCTCCACACTGTCATTGTGAAGCCTGACATGGGGCTCGATCTCACAAACCATGAGATCCATGACCTGAGCCAAAACCAAGATTCACTTAACTGACTGAGCCACCCAGGTGCCCTTCCTTATTGCCATTCTTTACACGGAAGTAGAGGTGCCTGGTCATAGGGAATAGATACATTCAGCTTTATCAGATAATGTAAAATTGCTTTCCAGTTTATAATAGTATGTTCTGATCAACTTGTGGAATATACTAGCTGTATAACCCTGTTTCTGGAATGTCTCTTCATGATTATTAGTTACTTGAGTCTTCTCATATATGTTTCTTGGCCAATCATGTTTTGCTTACCATGACTTTAGTATTTATGTCTTTTTTTCTTTTTATCTATTCCTTCTTTATCTATAGATTTGTAAATTTACTTACATGCATTTTCTGTATTTTGATTCTTCAGTTGTTACTCAGGACATATTTATCTTCATTAAGTAGTACATATTTAATTTCCTCTGGAAATTAGTAGTTAAAACTTCAGGTAGATAGAAGTTTCAGAATTTTAGAGTATTAGATTTCTTTGGGTATATTTGTTTGGGTTTCTTTAACTAATTGAATCCTTAGGTCTTTCACCAAACTTGTAAGTTTTTATCCATTATTTCTTCGTCTGTTTTTCAGCCCTGCACTTTTTCCTCTCCTTCCAGGAATCTAATGACATGGATGTCCTATTTTTATCCACCCCACCACTCCCACCTCCATTTCATTAAAAATAACACAACAGAAAATACCTTTTTATCTCTGTTTGGATCAGATCATTTCTATTGATCTACCTTCAAGTTTGCTGGATTCTTTCCTCCAAAATCTCCATTTGGCTATTGAGCCCATTTGGTGAGTTTTAAATTTTGGTTATTGTATTTTTCAGTTCTAAAATTTCCGTCTGACTCTTTCTTTAATATCTTGTTTCTTTGCTGAGACTTCCTATTTTCATTTTAAGTGTTTTGTTAATTTTTTTTAAATGCTTTTTTTTAATTTTTTTGAGAGAGAGAGAGAGAGACAGCATAAGCAGGGGAGGGTCAGAGAGAGAGGGAGACACAGAATCCGAAGACAGGCTCCAGGCTCTGAGCTGTCAGCACAGAGCCCGATGTGGGGCTTTAACCCATGAACCGCGAGATCATGACCCGAGCCAAAGCCAGACGCTCAACCGACTGTGCCACCCAGGCGCCCCAAGAGTGTTCTTAATTGTCCAGATATGTCATAAGAAGGAAAATTCCTAAGAAGTAAAAACAAATAAAATCTTGAGAGCAGCCGTCAGATGCTTTGGAGGACAGAAAGAAGTTCAGAAAGAAAAGAGCTATCAAGAGCTTTCAACCCAGAATTCTATGTCAGGATATCATTCAGGAATGATGATGAAGAGAATTATAAGAATTTGTCAGCAGGCTTGCTTTAATAGAACTGCTAAAGGAAGTTCTTCAGACAGTAAGGAAATGATAACAGGAAGAAATCTGGAACATTTGGGATGAAGAAAGCATTGAAAGAGGTAAACAGATAAAAATAATTAAAAATAAAGTAACAGACAACTCTTCTCTTGAGTTTTGAAAATTGGCATTTAAAGTTAAAATGAAATAGTTTGATGTGGATCTCACTGCACAGAGAGGTAATATTTAAGATGATTATATCAGCAAGTGGGGGAGGTTAAAGATACCTAGGTCATGTTAAGATCTCTATTTTTTGCATGAAGTGATAAATGTTGATATCAGTAGACTGCAATGGGCATATAAATCATATTCCCAGGGCGCCTGGGTGGCTCAGTTGGTTAAGCGTCCGACTTCGGCTCAGGTCATGATCTCGTGGTTTGTGGGTTCGGGCCCCACGTCGGGCTCTGTGCTGGCAGCTCAGAGCCTGGAGCCTGCTTCAGATTCTGTGTCTCCCTTTCTCTCTGCTCACTCTCTCTTTCTCTCAAAAATAAATAAACATTAAAAATTTAAAAAAATCATATTCCCTACCTAGTGTAATCACTAAATAAGACTATACAAAGAAATATACTCATAAACAATATAAATAAATTAAAATGGAATATTATTAAGTGTTCAGAAAACCCAAAACAAGGCAGGAGAGGGGAAATAGAAATAAAGGACAGTAGAGAGCAAGAGAACACAAATAATAAGATGGCAGATTTAAATCTTAACATCAGTAAATGTATTAATGGAAATGATATGGATTTTTTTTAATGACCAGTGTGATGCAGTCTATAAGAAACTCTTCAAGCAATATAGCTAAGCTAAAAGTAAACAGATGGACAAGAAAAAAACAGCTGTTGGTGAGGATATGAAGAAATTAGAGTATTTGTGCACCACTGGGGGGAGTACAGAATTGTTAAGCAAAAAAGAAACCAGTAGTTAAAGTTTTGATAAAAATCTCATCCTATCCATCTTTAAAAAAATGAAACAGCTTGTTCTGAAGAGAACATAGGATAAGGCCCAACAACCATTTGATATGGAGATCAGTATGGGCATGAAGCCACCACAGCAGAAACACTAACAGTTAAAGGGGAGAGAGATGGGGGGCGCCTGGGTGGCTCAGTCAATTAAGCATCTGAGTTCGGCTCAGGTCATGAGTTCGAGTCCTGCATGGGGCTCTGTGCTGACAGTTCAGAGCCTGGAGTTTGCCTCGGATCTGTCTCCTTCTCTCTGCCCTTCCCCTGTTTGCACTCTGTCTCTCTCTTAAAAATAAACATTAAAAAATTTTTTTAAAAATAAAGGGGAAAGAGATGAGAGGAAATGAAGAAAGGCTGTCTGACTTTGTAGATCCTGCAAGACTATACCATAGAGCTATTTGGCGACAAATGTGCTATTCTTCAAGACAAGGAAGAATGATCCCAAAGGTGACTCAGAGATCATTAGGACTGCCTCCTCAGTTCAAAAGCAGGGGGCATTACCTTGATTTCAACAGGCTAGCTGGTTGCTAGCTGAAACATTGGGGTTACAGCTGCTTAGAGCCTTGGGAGTATAATCCCCACCTGGCAGACTCATGGCATGACCTCCATCTGACAGAGCTACAGAGGCAGGACTGCTGTCTCAGTGGACCCAGGAGGTGGGACATTGAGCCAAAGAGAATTATTCTCAGGCTTTAAGATGTAATGGTATTTGCCTTGCTAAGTTTTAGACTTGCTTGGGACTTGTCCCCTCTTTTTTCTGATTTGTCCCTTTTGGAATGGGAACATCTATCTCTGTTCCAACACTGCATTTTGGAAGCTCATAATTTACATGGTCTCAGGGGTTCACAGCTGGAGAGGAATTTTTGCCACAGGATGAATCATACCTCAAGTGTTACCTGTACCTGATTTAGGTGATATTTTAAAAAAATTTTTTTTAATGTTTATTTATTTTTGAGAAACAGAGATAGAGCATGAGCAGGGGAGGGGCAGAGAGAGAGAGGGAGACACAGAATCTGAAGCAGGCTCCAGGATCTGAGCTGTCAGCACAGAACCCGATGCGGGGCTCAAACCCACGAACCGTGAGATCAGGAGCTGAAGTCAGACGCTTAACCAACTGAGCCACCCAGGTGCCCTGATTTAGGTAATATTTAGGTGAGACTTTGGACTTTACATTTTAGAGTCAATGCTAGAACAAGTTTAAAGAGGGCTGTTGGGATGGGATGAATGTATTTTGCATGTGAGAAGTACATGAAGTTTTGGGGGGGGCAGTGGTGGAATGTTATCTTCCAGAGTATACTGTAAAGCCATACCCTCCCCCCCCAGTTTGATGGTATGTGAAGGAGAAGCCTTTGGGAGATAAATGATATCATGATTGTGGGTGCTCATGATAGGATTAGTGTCCTTATAAAAAGAGGAAAAAACTAGACCTTGCTCTCTCCATCATGTGAGGACACAGTGAGAAGGTGGCCACCTGCAAGCTTGGAAGAGGGTCATCACCAGAAACTAAATCTGCTGACATTTTGATCTTGGACTTCCAGCTTCCTAAACAGAAATAAATGTCATTTAAGCTGCCCAGTTAATGGTATTTTGTTATAGCAATCTGAGTTATGACAGAGAGGAAACTTAAAATATAAAACTGAATGAAAATGAAAACACTACATTTCAAAATGTGTGGTGTACAGCAAAGCAGTGTTGAGAAGTTTATAATGTTAAATGCTTACATTAGAAAAGTAGAAAGGTCTTATCACAATTATCTGAGTCCCTACCTCAAACAAAACAAAACAAAACAAAACAAAACAAAAACAAAAACAGAAAGAGATGAATAAAATAAACTCAAAGCCAAAGGATGGTGGGAAATAATAACAGGAGTCAGGAGTGAAAATCGAAGAAATTGAAACCCTAAATAACTGAATAGTGAATAAACCAAAAGCCGGTTCTTCAAAAAAAAAATGGGGGGTGGTGGTGCCTGAGTGGCTCAGTTAGTTTAGCATCCGACTCTTGATCTCACCTCAGGTCATGATCTCACCATTCATGAGATTGAGCCCCATGTTGGGCTCTGTGCACAGAGCCTACTTGGGATTCTCTCTCTCCCCCTCTCTCTGTCCCTCCCCTACTCATGCTCACTTGCACTCTCTCTCTCTCTCTCAAAATAAGTAGATTTAAAAACATTAGTAAAAATTTTTTTCAATAAAACTGATGAACTTCTACCAAGACTACCAAAGGTAAAAAGAGAGAAGACACAAATCTTCAAATATCAGGAACAAAATGGAGGTATCAATGCAGATCCTGCAACTACTGAAAAGACAAATAGGGAACACTATTGTGGTAGACAGAAAATGGCTTCCCCAAAGTGTCAGTGTCCTAATCCCTGGAACATGCATATGTTACATTACATGGCAAAAGAGAATTAAGTTTACAGATGAAACAAAATTTTCTATGAGCTGATTTTAAGATAGAGAAATTATCATGGATTATCCAGATGGACCCATTAAAAGCACAAGAGTCCTTAAAAAGTGTAAGAAGGCAGAAAAGGAGATTAAAATGATGTGATGTGGAGTAACAGCAGCAAAATGGCACACTCAGAAGCTCCACATTTTTCATTTAGTCTTTTCAACAAATAGTATTTGGAAATCTCAATATCTTTATGCAAAAGAATGAAGTTGGACTATTATCTTACACCATATACAAAAAGTAACTCAAAATAAAGACCTTTACATATATAGTAAAACTGTAAAGCTCTTAGAAGAAAATATAGGAAGAATCTTCATGACACATGATCTGCCAATGATATTTGGATGTAATACTAACAAGCACAGGTAACAAAAGAAAAATACATAAATTGGACTAAGTGAAAATTAAAAACTTTTGTGTATCAAAGTGTTTCACGATATCAACAGTTTCATACTATAAACAGAGTAAAAATGCAAACCATGGAATAGGAGAAATATTTACAAATTGTATCTGATAAAGGATATTTAAAGAATATTTAAAGAATTTCTATAACTCATCAACAGAAAACAACCCAATTTAACAATGGGCAAAGAACTTGAATAGTCTTCTGGGCAATAAGCACATGAAAAGCTGCTCAACATCACTATTTAATGTAAGTGAAAACCACAATGAGATACACTTCACACCCATTAGAATGATTTTTTTTAAGGCAAAACAAAAGTGTAGAGAAATTGGAAGCATTGCTGGAGGAAATATAAAATGGTGCAGTCACTGGGAAAAACTGACATTTGACATTTCCTCAAAAAGTTAAACATAGAATTACCACCTGATCTAGCAATTCCACTTCTGATTATATACTGAAAAGAATTGAAAGTGGGGACACAAATATATTTGTATATCCACATTTGTAAAGCATTCTTGACAGTAGTGAAAAAGTTGAAGCAACTCAAGAGTCCACTAAGAATGTATATACACATTTTTAAACAATGTGGTAAATAAGGGAGTATCATTGAAGACCTTATACTAAGTGAAATAAGCCAGTCACAAAAGGACAAATATTGTATTTTATATGAGGTGTTTAGAGTAGTCAGACTCATAGAGATAGAAAATAGAATGATAGTTGTTAGGGACTGAGGGAGAGGGGAATGGGGAGTTCTTGTTAATTGGGTATGGATTTTCTTGAGTTTCTGAGATGGATGGTGATGAAGGTTGTACAGAAATGTGAATGTACTTAATGTGACTACACTTAAAATGGTAAATTTTAGAGTTAACTATATTAACTGTGAAGTGATGGATGTATTATATTCATAAACATTCTATAATATATATGCATATCAAATCACATTGTACACTCTAAATATATATAATTATATTTCTCAGTTATTCCTTAAAAAGGTAACTTTTATGCATATTTTACAACAATAAAAAGAAAAAAGGCACAAATAGGTTGAAAATGAAAGGATAGAAAAAGACATTCCATGCAAATAGTAAGTAAAAGATAGAAGGCGTTCCTTTACTAAAATCAACCAAAATACATTTTAAGTCAAGAATTGTTACAAGATGGATGTCTGGGTGGCTCAGTTGGTTAAGCATCTAATTTCAACTCAGGTCATGATCTCTTGGTTCATGAGTTCAAGGCCCGCATAGTGTGAGCTTGAGCCCTGCTTTGGGTGAGAACAAACTCCACTTCAGGTGAGCTCAAGCCCCACTTTAGGTGAACATGAACCCCGCTTCAGGTGAACATGAGCGCCACTTCAGGTGAGCCCCATTTCTCTCTCTCTGCCTCTTGTGGGATTTTCTCTCTGCCCCTTGCTTGCTTGCGCCCTCTCAATCTCTCTAAAAATTAAAGAAAGAATTGTTATAAGAATTTCATTATATATTGATAAAAGAGTAAATTAAGAAGATACAACAATCATAAATCTATATGCACCAAACAACAAAGGCTTCCTTCTGCTATTTTGGGTTTAGTTTGTTCTTTTTATGGTTCCTTAAGGAGTTAAAGTTAAATTGCTGATTTGAGATCTTTTTTGAGATCCCATTGTATGTTTTGTTATAGTAATAATTTTATATAATAATTATAAATGAAATATAATTGTAAATAATTATATATATGTATATATATTGATTGGGAGTATTCTGTTTTCATTTTCTTACATCCCAAAGTATTTTTGAATTTCCCTTGTGATTTCTTCTTTGACCCATTGGTTGTTTAAGACTATGTTAATTTTTATATATTTGTGAATTTTCAAATTTTGTTATTGATTTCTTTTTCTGTTGTATGATTATAAACTTTAAAAATGTATGCTAACATTATATTCAATAGTGAAAGACTGAAAGCTTTCCCAAGATCAGGAGCGAGATTAAGATGCCCATTTTTGACCTTTCTATTCAGCACAGTATGAGAAGTTCTAGCTAGAGCAATCAGGCAAGAAAAAGAAAAGGTAGCCAATTGTGAATGAAAAAGTAAAGAATCTGTTCATAGATAACAGTTTTTGTTGAGAACTAAAAATTTTATTAAGCTGGTGGATCATGTTCATGTTTGCTGTTTCTTAATGTTTTTAAAAGTTTTATAGTTCTTCTCTGAAGATGACATGGACATGCTCCAGAATCAGAGAAATCTACATTGCATGTTTCCTATTGTGGAATTTCCTCTGTTGTGGAATATGCCACTTCCAAAAGCCAAAGAAGCCAACCAGTCATTATGCTTCTTGATGGTAGGAAGTGCAAGATGCAATACTTTATACATTTTTTCAGAGGGAATATTCTGGAATGCCTCAAACCACTATACCCCCGATATTATCACTGCTGTGGTGATATTTTAATCTTCATAAAATTATCTGTTTTGTTGTGTTGTACCAAACCCTCCAATCTGGTTACCATCTCTTGCTAAACCAGTCTGATTAGGATGACTTCAGTCATGTAGTGGACCAGTTTGTAGTCTGTGGGATGTCCAACTGGTTCAGATCTCTTTGAAATATGACAGAAGGAAGTTGAAATAACTTAGCTGTAGATCCAGAATAAAAATGTGTAATATCCACCCCAAGTGAATATGAACTGTTTGTGATCCACATTTCTAACAAGGATGGCCAATAGTTCAATGATTGGATAACATATTTATTTTCTATTGCTGCACAAGAAATTACACAAATTTAGCTTGATAGCACCCATATTTTTTCAGTCTGTCAGATTCTCCAAAGGCTGAAAACCAGTGCTGGTTGGGGCTGTGACTTCATCTGGAGGTAGAGGTTCTCTGTTCTCTTCCAATCTCACTTGGGTTTTTGGCACAATTCAGTTTCCTGCAGGTGTGTGACTGAGGCCCCTTTTTTTAAAAATTATATTTTTATTTATTTATTTTGAGTGAGAGAGCATGAACAGGTAGGGGCAGAGAGAGGGACAGAGAGATTCCCAAGCAGGCTCTGCACTGCCAGCACAGAGCCCAACATGGGGCTCGATCTCACGAATTGTGAGATCATGACCTGAACTGAGATCAGGAGTCAGATGCTTAACGGTCTGGGCCACCTAGGTGCCCTAAGGTCCTATTTTCTTGTTGGCTGTTGACTAAGGGTCACTTTCATCTCCTAGAGGCCACCCATCCTCAGGTACTAGCCACATAACCCTAACCATAACTCACAACATGGTTGTATAACTTTTTTCCAGCCCAGCAGGAGTGTGTCTGCTGCTGTTTCTTCTCTCTTTTTAAAAACCTTCCCAGTTAGGGGTGCCTGGGTGGCTTAGTCTGTTGAGTGTCCAACTTCAGCTCAGGTCATGATCTCACAGCTTGTGAGTTTGAGCCCCACGTTGGGCTCTGAACTGACAAAGCTCAGAGCCTGGAGCCTGCTTCAGAGTCTGTGTCTCCGTGGCTCCCTGCCCCTCCCCAACTCATGCTCTGTTTCTGTCTCTCAAAAATAAACATTAAAAAAAAAATTTTTTTTAAGATCCCCAGTTAGATGAAGCCCACTGGAATGTTGTTAACAAGGTTGGATTTGTGTCTGTCACTGTACATTTGGTTTTCTATGTGTATTATGTCCTTTTTCTTCCTCTATTTCTTTTTTTTAATGTTTTATTTATTTTTGAGAGAGAGACAGTGTGAGGGGTGGGTCAGACAGAGAGGGAGACACAGAATCTGAAGACAGGCTCCAGGCTCTGAGCTGTCAGCACAAAGCCCGGCGCGGGGCTCGAACCATGAACCGTGAGATCGTGACCTGAGCGAAGTCGGACGCTTAACCGACTGAGCCACCCAGGCGCCCCCTTCCTCTATTTCTAATTTACCACATCCTTTAGGTGAATACTTTGTAATATTTTAATGTATCCAATGACTTACTGCTATATTGTTTTAGTTATTTAGTTTTTTAGTTACATAAATCTTGTGCTGGGGCTTATCAGAAGCAGCTTCATATCTATGCTAACTTAAATCCAGTAAGACAGAAATGTTACTCTTCTATAGGTTTATTCTCTTCTCTCAATTTTTGAGGTATTACTGTTTCACTATATCTGTTTATATCTATACATAGTATATCTGTTACAACTCTAAAATATTTTGCTATGATTATTATTATTATTATTGTGTTTTTTAAATTTTTTTGTCTTTATTTTATTTTGAGAGACAGAGACAGAGTGAGCGGGGGAGGGGCAGAGAGAGAGGGAGACACAGAATCTGAAGCAGGCTCCAGGCTCTGAGCTGTCAGCACAGAGCCTGACGCAGGGCTCAAACTCACGGACTGTGAGATCATGACCTGAGCCAAAGTCGGACGCTTAACCGACTGAGCCACCCAGGCGCCCTCTATAATTGTGTTTTAAAGCTAGTAGAATACATATATATTTATAGATTTTGTTGTATTTTCTTATTATTCTGGTTCTCATTTGTTCCTGTGGTTTTGAGTAACCATCTGGGTTCATTTCCTTATCTCTCTACAGCATCGTTTCCTCCCACCTTTTTTGTTCTTTTGTGCTGTTACCAGTATAGTAATATTACATATTAACATTTTATATTATTTTCCAACATATTATATGTTATTTTATAAAATTGCTTTTAAAATAAGACAATAAAATAGAAAAATGTGCATTTGTATTGTATTTTGTAATTATAGTTACTTTTACAGGTGCTGTTTTTAATATATATCAAAATTACAATTAGGGGTCATTTGCTTTCAGCTTGAAGAAATTAGTAATCTCTTAAAGCTGGGGACAAAGTCAGTTGTTTATCTTGGAATAAATAAGGCTTTATTTAGCCTTCATTTAAAAAATTATTTTAATGTTTATTTACTTTTGAGAGAGAAGGAGAGAGCACGAGCGGGGAGGGACAGAGCGAGAGGGAGACACAGAATCCCAAGCAGGCTCCAGACTCTGAGCTGTCAGTGCAGAGCCTGATGTAGGGCTTGAACTCACGAAGTGAGATCATGACCTGAGCTGAACACTCAACTGACTGAGTCACCCAGGTGCCCCTAGCCTTCAGTTTTGAAAGCTACTCTGGCTGGGTATAGGATTCTTGGCTAAAAGACATTTGTCTTTCAGGTCTTGGAATTGTCTCCCCACTCCCTTCTGGCTTGCATTGTTTCTGATGTGAAGTCAGCCATTAATCTAATTGGGGCTCCCTTTTAAGTGATGAGTTATTTTTCCCTTGGTGCTTTAAAGATGTTTTCTTTGCCTTTGTTTTCAGCATTTTTTCCCTGTTATTGAATTCCTTTGTGTTTCTACTACTTTGAATTTGTCGAACTTCCTGGACACATAAATTATTTGTTATGATTATTAAATTAACATTTGTTAACTGGAGCACAGAGTGCTGGATAGTGAGTCATGGTTCAACAATAGAACACAGGAGAAATTGAAACAGAGAAGTATATTACATGTCCTGGAGGAAGTATACATGAGAGGCCAGATAGGAAGTTCAAGGCAGAGTGCAGACAAAGAAAGGTATGACCTGGGACACATGCCGTTATGAGGGTGGAGTGCTTTAGGGTTCCTAGGCTGGGGCTGGATTGGTCAATATAAACCAAAAGAATAGTATTTTAGTATACCCCACAGGGATCTTATCTAAGGGGCACATACAGATGCTGGTAGCCTGAAACTTGATCAGAAGGCTGTTGGGAAATCGTATCAGAAACTTCCATTTGCTGTGATTCTGCAGGCTGCTACCTAGGGCATATGCTTATATGAGGGGGTTAGTGTCAGTTGAAGATTTTGGCAAGACACTTAACCAAATGAAATGTGTGTCAAAGCAGCAATACCATGGATTAGCTTAGCTAAACTCTCATCATTATTATCAATAAATTTGGTTAGTTTTGAAGTTTATTTTAATGCTTTTTTCTCCTTCTCTGTTCATTCTGGTATTCTCATTATGCATATGATGGTGCACTTCACTAGTGTCCCACATTCCTCTGCTCATTTTTCCTTATTATTTTTTCTGTGCTTCAACAATGTATACTCACTAATGACCTGTCTTCAAGTTTGTTAATTCTTTCTTAATTCAAATCTTTTGACTCCTTCTAATGAAATTTTCATTTCTAGGATTTCCATTTTCTATCTTTGCGGTGCCTGGCTGGCTCAGTTGGTAGAACATGTGACTCTTGATCTCAGGGTTGTGAATTCACACCCCACATTGGGCATGGAGCCTACTCAAAAATTTTTTTCTATCTTTATTGATACACCTTACTTGATATAGCATTGCCATTATTTCTTTAATCATGATTCATCACCTTTTGTTCTTTGGATATACTTATGATGGCTTCTTTGAAGTCTTTGTTAAATCTGACATCTGGTTGCTCTATTAGGCAGTCTCTTTTTCTTTTTGCCAAAGTATGAGTCATATTCTCTAGTTTCTTTGCATGTCTTGTAAATTTTATGTTGGCAATAAGACATTTTAGGTAATATATTGTTTCTGCATTCACCAGCTTAAGAAAATGTCAGAGGAGAATGATATTCTCAAGGAAAGACAGATGTAGGGCTTGAGCTGTTCCATGGCTACAATGACCAGTTAGGGGTGTAAATGGACCAAAAAAGAAAAAAAAAGAGTTAAAGATATTTTTTAAAGTAAAAAGGATACAAAATTTGATTCTGGGGAACTAATGTTTGGTTTCATGGTTTAAAACTTGCTCAAAAGTACGACATTCACTTGGGGTTCACAACAGAATATCTGTTGTATATTGCTATCACTTTCTTTCCTACCTCAATGTGGAAATTAAAGAGGGAGGAATAGGCAAACCGAGAATATAGAGGCACTGACCTAATGCAGCTCCACAGAGCAAGAGAAGGGGAAATAGTTTTAAATGTTTGGTCTCATGTCTACTTTACAACCTCTCATTATTTTACTGTAATTTAGGGCTTTTTATATAAAATTTGTATACATAGGTATGAAAAATATCAACTGACCTGATTAAATACCCCTCAATATGCTCCAGCCCAAGCAAACATTAATTCACTTTGTCTACATATTTACCTTTCCTGGACATCTCCTGTAAATGGAAATTATACAACATATGGTACTTAGTGCCTAGTTTCATTTTTATTTTTTTAAATGTTTGTTTATTTTTGAGAGAAAGAGACAAAACATGAGCAGGGGAGGGGCAGAGAGAGAGAGAGAGAGAGAGACACAGAATCTGAAGCAGGCTCCAGGCTCTGAGCTGTCAGCACAGAGCCCCACCGGGGCTCAAACTCACCAGCTGCGAGATCCTGACCTGAGCCAAAATCGGATGCTTAACCAACTGAGCCACCCAGTCACCCCTAGTTTCTTTTATTTATCATGAAGTTTTGAAGATTCATGTTATAACATGTATCCTGTTCATTTTTATTGTTGAATAATGTTTCATTGTATGGGTGTGCCACATTTTGTTTATCCATTCATCAGTTGATGGATATTTGGGTTGTTTTCATGTTTTGGCTGTTATGAATAATGCTGCTATGAACATATGTACATGTTTCACGTGGACATATATTTTCATTTCTCTCGATTATATACACAGGGGTGGAATTGTGGATCTATGTTTAACCATTTGAGGAACTGCCAGATTATTTTCCACAGTAACTGCACCATTTTATATTGTCTAGTTGTGTATGAGTTTTGATTTCCCCACGTCCTTGCCAATACTCATTACCTTTATATTTGATTATAGGACATCCTTGTGTGTAGTATCTTATTATTTGGCTTTGCATTTCCCTGTTGGCTAAAGAAGGTCTTGGGATTTTATTATACCTTTATGCATCAAGAAAGTAAACAGAATTCCCTTAACATTAAAATCTTGTAACTATTTATGGCTTTGAATGAAACACAGATGACAGTTTAAATATTATTAACTGTGCAGCAAATAGTGAAACAAATTAAGTAGGTTTACAGATTTAGAAGGTAAGGGACAGGAGAGTGAGGCTAATATTCATTTAATGTTCTCAGTATAACACTTTATTATTAATCAGGTTCTTTGAAATACATTTTATGACAAAGAATGGTATTATTTCCCCTGCAGCTCCACAGGGAAAGGGAGTACATGGCCTTCCTGTTTTTCTAAGATTATTTTTTACTATTGTTCATTAGGTGCGTCTCCATTTTTAGGCTAAGACATTTACTTGTTTGCATTCTAAGACAAAACAGGACTGAAAAGCTCAAAATATGAGGAAATGAAAAGTGCAGAAGATAATTTTTAAAAAATGTTTATGTATTTGGGGGTGCCTGGGTGGCTCAGTCAGTTAAGTCTCTGACTTCGGCTCAGGCCATGATCTCACAGCTCATGGGTTCGAGCCCCATGCGCTGACAGCTCAGAGCCTGGAGCCTGCTTCAGATTCTGTGTCTCCCTTTCCCTCTCTGCCCCTCCCTTGCTTATGCTCTCTCTCTCTCTCAAAAATAAACATTTAAAAATAAATAATAAATGCTTATTTAGAGAGCGTGCCATGTGCATGTGTGGTGGGGAGCAGAGAAAAGCACAAGCAGGCTCAGTGCTGTCAGCGTAGACCCTGACATGGGGCTGATTTCATGAACTGTGAGATCATGACCTGAACTAAAACCAAGAGTCAAACGCTTAACCAACTGAGTCACCCAAGGCACCCCTGCAGAAGATAACTATTTTAAGACATGATGTAATGCAGAGTATATGTTTTGCAATCAGGATGAAATTTCACTTTCCATCTGGCACAATCCTGTCTTTGCCTGATTTCTCACTGTTACTTCTTCTGCCTCATGATGAACATCTGAGTGACCTAAACAATGTGGCATGTAAATTAAGAAACGATATATACTGATACTCAGAAGACATAAGGGTAAATGTTAAGATGTTTCTTACAGATCCATAGTTACTGACTCCATTGGGAACGGAGCTGTATATATTATTAACCATCACAACTAGTGATGGATTCAGTCAAGATCCAGGCTCTCACTACCCACCAAAAGTAACCTCCCACGTTGCCACTACTAAAGAATAAATGAAGGGGGCATGTCAATGTGATTAAAAGTAGTTAATCAATTAGCAAGAATTCATAGTAATCTCTTTGGGTGTGCATAGTCGCCTTATGCTATACAATTTTCCAGCTATTTTTAATTTTAGTTTTGTGACATCCAAGTGGAAAAACACTGATTTACTGAATGACTACATTGCAGGCACTTTATATTCTTTACAAATTCCTTTATATTCTTTGTAAATATCCCTTCATTTAGACATGATAGGTAGAGCAGTGGCATGTCTATCTTCATTTTTTATCTTAAGAGAATGAGTCTCAGTGATATTAAAGGCTATACAACTAAAAATGGTGCACGTGGGGATTGGAATCTACATCTGTTTGACACCAGAATTCATGAATATTATCCTGTAACTGACTCTCCACATGAGCTTGGATCTGGGAATATCTGCTGGTCAGGGGCAGCCCATTTCTACATCAAATTATACAAAAAACTTAAAATTCATCCTTTAGCCCCCATAAACCTCTAAACCGGCAGTAATGGGAGGGCAGAGAGTAGGTGAAAGGCCTGAATATTTAATCAATTCTCTTTCCTCTTCTTCTCTGCAGTCAGCATTTGAGTTTATTTTTCCAAATACATAGACTAAGAAAGGCAAGGACACTGCACTTTAGCCTCAACAACTAACATGCTATTCTACTAAGTCTTCATCTTCCAAGAGCTGTCGCCAGGCCTCCTTTTAGCTCCTTTCCCCATTTCTTTTAATCAAGCTTATACTTGCTCCTTCCTTATGCTACACTTTGATTTCTTGTGGATCATGTTTTCTTTATTCTCCCTTTCTTTCTGATGTATTAAAAACTATTCTATTGCTTTTAGAGGGTACCCTTAAATTTTTAACTTGTATCTTTGATTTGTAATTAGTTGGCATCTCAAGAAACACCTTAGAATGCTTCAAGTACTTTTTTCCTATTGTTAATCTGGTGATTTTAATCCAATTTGTTTTGAAATGCCATTAAAATTAATAATCATTATTAATGATAGTTGTAGACTTCCCAACATAGTTACCAATTTTATCTCATTCAATCTTTCTAGGTTTAATTTACTTCTTGCTAATGTACATCCTTTAGAAATTCTCCAGTGAGTCTATGAAAGAAAAGGGTGGATACTATTGAATTTATGTCCAAAGGAAAGCTTAGGACACTATTCCTTCTTTTACTGAGATTCAAGGCCTACTCTTTTCCTAGGCTCTTGTCATCATGGACCCACTCCTCTTGTCCTTTCTCTTCTCCAGTGCTTTGTGTATAGAAAGCAGGCTTTCCCATCTGCTCTTTCAACCATAGGTTACTTCTATGCTTTTTGTGCCTACTATAGAGTGGAGGCATATAAACAGGACAAGGCAGTCCTGGCATATGACTACAAGGGAGAGATGGGGAAACATGATCCAGAAGGGTGAGCTGGAGAGAAAGGAGGACACAGTGTACCTCCCTTCTTGCCATAAATTAATATTGCAATCTGATTTTACCTCCACCTGAACTTACTGAAAAACCAAGGTCTGTGGACATGATGAAGTCTTTCCCTTATATGGGCTCTCCTAAGGAGCACTCACTGCTTAGACATCAAATCACTGTCTAGATAAGATTGGTTCATTCAAGGAATATATAGTTATTTAATTCAAGAGAATGTGTTTGTGGGCATGAGAAAGGAGATGCTGAGTGAAATACCCAATTAATAAGTGAACATTATTTACAATTAGAAGAACTTGAAGAAGGCACAGGTTTATTTGGTGAGAATAAAAGGAAATGACCAGTTTCTTGAAAGGGAATCCTATCTCCAGGAAGTTTCAAGATAGGAAAATGCTCATATATACTAGAGGGGAAAAGAATATTTCAGAAAAGAGAGAAGAAACAACGTCTGACCTGAGGCATGTCTTTTTGTAAGATTTGTAAGAGAGGGCCTTTACTCTTTTGGATTCTTTGTTAGAAAAGTGAACAAAAGAGAAGAGAGGCAAAAGTAACCATGTAAAATCCCACTTACCTTCAGAGTTTCCATAATAACTTGGTTAAATCTGCCTAGTTCAGTAGTAAACATTTACTATTAAGTATTAAGAATCATCATATTAGGGGGTGCCTGGGTGGCTCAGTCGAGTTGGTTAAGTGTCTACTACGGTTCAGGTCATGATCTCACGGTTTGTGAGCCCACATTTGGCTCTGCACTGACAGCCTAGAGCCTGCTAGGAAGTCTCATTCTTCTCTCTGCCCCTCTCCCACTCTCTCTCACAATAAATAAATAAACATTAAAAAAAACAAAAGAGTCATTATGTTAGGGGTACCTGGGTTGCTAAATCGGTTAAGCATCGAACTTTGGCTCAGGTGATGATCTCCCAGTTCATGAGTTCGAGCCCCACGTTGGGCTCTCTGCTGTCAGCACAGAGCCTGCTTCGGATCCTCTATACCCCTAATCTCTCTGCCCCTTCCCTGCTTGTTCTCCCTCTTTCTCAAAACTAAGGAAACATTAAAAAAATAAACAACCTCTATATTAAAAAATCATTGTTAAATATTAACTATTCAATAATACAGGTTTGAGTAATAGAGAAGAAACTGATTATGTACTTTTCTACACTACAGGCTCTAGTCATAATGGAAAAAATTTCCTTTATATGAATTTCAAATATTGATTTTTACAGTAAATATTTTTATTAGAGAGTAAGACTTTGTGATGAGAAGTATTTCAGATACTTTTCCTTGACTTAGAATGTCTGAAAATTATTAAATCATCCATGATTTCATCTAGGAACGGGGGTGAGGGGAATCCTTCAAATCTGTTAAAAGAAGTACATAGAGATGAGTATTTTTCTTGTGTGCTACCTATTGAATCCTGGTCATTTCAACACATTAGAATTAGTTAATGTGGTGTTTCAGGCATGTAATCCTATCATCTGTAATTTTACTTCCTACTTTCCAATTCTTTTTAAAAATAATAATGTGTAAGTTTAATGTGTACCATGTTATGATTTGATATATGTATATATTATGAAATGATTATCATCATAAAGTTAGTTAACACCTCTATCCTCTCATATAATTCTTTTTTGGTTTTGTGGTGATAACATTTAAGACCTAACCTCTTAACAACTTTCAAGTACATAATACACAGTGTTGTTCATTATAGTCACCACACTGTATCTTAGATTTTCCAGAACTTAGATTTCTCCTACCTTCCTAACCCCTTGGCAACCACCATTCTACTCTCTATTTCGATGACTTTTTTTTAAAGATCCTACATATAAGAGAGATCATACAATATTTGTCTTTCCAGAGAAGACACAGCATACACCCTCAAGGTCCATCCATGTTGTCACAAATGGTAGGATTTACTTCATTTAAAAAAATTTTTTTAATATTTATTTTTGAGAGAGAGAGAGAGAGAGCACAAGTTGGGGAGGGGCAGAGAGAGAGGGAGACACAGAATCCGAAGCAAGCTCCAGGCTCCGAGCTGTCAGCACAGAGCTTGATGCGAGGCTCGAACCCACGAACTGTGAGATCATGACCTGAGGTGAAGTCGGTCGCTTAACTGACTGAGCCACCCAGGTGCCCCAGATTTACTTTATTTTAAAGGCTGACTAATACTCCATTGTGTATATATACACCACATTTTCTTTATTCATTCACCCATCAGTGGAGACTTTGGTTGATTCCCCTGTCTTGGCTATTGTGAAGAATGCTACAGGTAATATGGGAGTGCATATTTCTTTGATACCCTGTTTTCATTTCCTTTGGATATCTCTATACTGCTATTTTACTTGATTAGAAATAGTCATAATTCTATAAGCAGAATCAAAATGACACCTTACTAGATACAGTGCTTCTCAATTATTTATTAACACCATTTACATAGTGATCTAATTTAGTAGTCACTGTGGCGTGGAGTAAATATACAAAATCATGATAAATAAGAACTGGTACAGACACGTTCAGTCTCCTATGTCTCACCCACTTGACAAAACCACAATCCCATGGATCTTACATCACATTCATAACTCCACTAAGCCCATCTCATAATTCCATACAAGACCGCAAATCAAACTCGAAAACCACTTACTCCACAGTTACAAAGAACCTCAAAACACAAGGCACTAACAAGTAATCATTCTGCAAGGTTTACCAACTTCTTAGACAGTTAAATATAAACTGAACTATTACCCAGCATTTTTTTCTTCTAGGTATTACCCCAGGAGAAATGGAAACATGCCAGCTTTATACATAATATATGTAACCTGGAAATACAACAAATGTTCACCAAGAAAAAAAATGAATAAACAAATTGTGACATATTCACACAATTGAATGTTGTCCAGAAATAAAAAGAATGAACTACACAACGTTAATAAACCTTACAAAACTAGGATGTGAAAGAGAAATAACTGCAGAACTGACAGAACTAAACTGTGGCGATGTGTATCAGAACTATTGCGGGGCACTTAGGTGAAGCCTCCCACTTCGGCTCAGGTCATGATCTCATGGCTTGTGAATTCGAGACCCCTGTGGGGCTCGGTGCTGACATCTCAGAGCCTGGAGCCTGCTTCAGATTCTGTCTCTCTCTCTCTCTCTCTCTCCCCCTATCCCGCTCGCTCTCTCAAAAACAAACTTAAAAAAAAAGAACAAAAACTTTGGCTACGTTGTGAGACTGGAAAAGGACACGAGAGAACTTTCTGGCAGTGATGGTATAAAATACGCACCTGGGCAGGCACATACCGAGCGTCTGCTATGCGCCAGACGCCATTCTGTGTGCGGAGGCTTTCTCAAGGGGCAAAAACTGATAAAAGTCGTCACCTGGTTCACGACCACGGGCCTGGGGAACCGCACATACAAGCCTGAGTGAAGAGAAACCTCCACAGGCACCAGCTCCCAGTTCTCACCTCAGCCTTTCCGCCCAAACTGCAGTACCTTCCTCAGCCCTTCTTGGCCCGACGTCCCTCACTCAGCACGGATTCCTGATTCCCTCCCCGGCACTCCTCAACCTGGCCCCGATTCCCTCTCCTCTCCTCAACGCTCTTAGGTTGGTGCTTCCGGTTCTCTCCGGGTCTTCCCAGACTCAGGCTGCTTCCGTTTTCCTCCTTGCCCCGCCTCTGGCAGGCTTCCGCTTCCCTTTACTTTCCTCCCTTGGCCAGGTTTCCGATTACTTTCTAGGCTTGGGCTCTATTTCATGCAAAGACTCCTCGCTCTCACGAAACCATCAGCCGGCTATTCCGTGTCTGAAGAACCGGCGGCAACCTTCCGCCGAGGACGATCATCGCACCCCGGAACTCCCAGGAGTCTCGGGGGCGTGGCGCGGACTTTGCCACGGTTGTACTCCCTGCTGTGCTCAGAAACCAGGACATTTGTTTTTCAGCTTTGGACTACGTTTCCCACAGGCCCCAGGGCCACGAATGGACTTCGACTTTGGTTCCACTTGCGGTGTCTTCGTGGTTCTCGGGTTATGCCTGGTGAGTTGAGGTGACCCAGGTCGGGTTGCGGGAGGAGCTCGCGGTGTGGAGGCTCTGAGCTCCCGGGGCGCGGGTGAGGCAGGTGGAGCCAGGAGCCTTGTCCCGGTGTCTGCGTGAACCTCGCACGACGGTGGTTTCGGGCATTATTGTCTGTGACGAGTTCATTGTGGAGTATTAGTGCACGCGCCTGCATGCGTGTGAGTGTGTGTGTGTGACGAGCCTTGGAGTGCCCGGACTTCCTACACGATAGGGCTGGTGGGACTGTCAGTACAGTCTACGGTGACGAAAGGTGTCTGATACTGTGACCGAGTGATCCTGTGACAGCTCTGTTGTAACCGATTGTAAGTTTGAACGCAGTGGGTAGGGTTTTTAAATTTTCCCCAGTAAACCTGTAGGAGTTTGAAGTTTATTAGTGAGTTTATAAAAAAAAATTATATATATATATATATATATATATATATATATATATATATATATATATATATATAACTGGTCCCCACTACCCAGCTTTATGCTTAACGCAGAGGGGACATTGGAGAAGTGAGTGTTGCCCACCCAGGTCCACTGTAGGTTCCATGGGTCCTTGGAACGTGTTCCCCTGGATTCTCCTCTGTTCTTACATCTTAGAGCCAGTTTGATCTAGCTATAAAGAAGTAGACATCAGAAGGGAAGTCATTGCTTTCAGAACCACAGCTGTGCCCCCTAGAAACTGCTGTGAACTTAGATTCCAGCACTGTTTATAGGTGTGACCTTTTCCTCTGACACTGTTAAAAGTCAGCAGTATTCTATTTATCTCTTATTCCATCTGGATATATTTGTGGTGGGTGATGGGTAATGGGACATGTCTGATGGTGGATAGTGTGTTGTTTAGCCTGTCCAGAGTCTCAAGAGTCCCTTCTTGGTCCTGTAGTTCTGCAAGAGAAGCCTCCTGAAGTAGAGGAGAGTGTTGCTACTTAACCACGCATTCAAGGTCAGTTCATGTTTACTTTTTGTTTTGTCATGTACATTTGCTTTACAGAACATAAAAGATTTGCTTTCCTTCTAAATTGTATGACCTAATTGTGACCCGTTCATTTACCAGGACCCTAGGTGGTTACCCCTTCCCAGTTAGTAACAGGACCATAGTGGTGGGTCCCCTTCCCTTCCAGTGCTTTTCCTTTTCCTTCCCAGTTAATACTCACATACCTATTGGTAATTATTCAGTTTCCCCATGTGCTGTTTTTTTTCCCCTAAAGATGGTACAGGAATAGAACTAGTTGAACTCTTCAAGGATAAACTAAGGACTTATTTTAGAATGTGTTTTGTCAAGGAAGAGACTGGTGGTTAGGTAGAATAACACACCAGATACCTTTGATTTTATTCATAGACTTGATTTTCCAACAAAGCAAGGTAGGATGGTTTAATTGATTTTAGGCAGTAAGACATTTTAGGAGTAGGAGTATGATTGAAGTTTGTGAAGAGAGGTTTGTGTGAACAAGGGCAGGGAGTTTTTCCTGAGAATCCAATCTCTTTGGAGTGGTGACAACTAAGTCTTGAGATTTGGCAGTATGCCTCTTTTTCAGACCACATACTGGTATAAACTGTGAGAGGCAGCATAATGGTATTTGAATAGAAAGGGAATACAATGCAAGCCACTTGTGTAATTTAAAAATTTCTTTTGCACACAGTTTAGAAAGTAAAAAGAAACAGTTGAAATTATGTATAATATCCATTAACCAATATATCTAAAATATTATTTCAACATGTAATATTATAAATAAACAAGTCTTTTACATTCCTATCTTCATATGAGTTTTCCAAATCTGATACATATTTTATTGTTATAGCACTTTTCAGTTTGGATGCTAAATTTTCAGTGGTTATGGTGAAATGTAGTTATACCCAAACTATAAAGTTGTGCTTAATTGAATAACATTTTATATCACTTTTGTATTTAAATTAAAAATTAACATGGGGTGCCTGGGTGGCTTAGTCAGTTAAGCGTCCAACTTCGGCTGAGGTGATGATCTCCTAGTTCGTGAGTTAGAGCCCCATGTCAGGCACTGTGCTGACAGCTCAGAACCTAGAGCCTGCTTCCAGTTCTGACTCTGACACTCTCTCTCCCTCTCTCTTCAGCTCAGAACCTGGAGCCTGCTTCCAATTCTCTCTCTCTCAAAAATAAACAAACATTTAAAATAACTTTAACAATTAAAATTTCAGTTCCTTATTCACTCTAGCTACATTTCAAGAAGGTCAATAGTTATTAATCTTTATGTTTTACAATTTCATGTTGTAAAATGTAGATAATGATATCAATGCCTTACGTTTTTTTTTTTTTTTATGAGGGTTGGATATATTAATCTGGGCACAGCCTTGGAACACTTAGTAACAGCCTTGCATTTATCAAGTCCTCAGGAAACAAATGTAATTGTGGTTATGTAAAGATTCTAAGTATCCACCATAAATTTTCTATAAATCAAGAACAATAAAGATACAGAATTCATTTTGGGGCACTAAGGTGGCTCAGTCCGTTGAGCGTCCAGCTTCAGCTCAGGTCATGATTGCGTGGTTTGTGAGTGGAGCCCCCACGACGGGCTCTGCTAACAGCTTGGAGCCTGGAGCCTGCTTCAGATTCTGTGTCTCCCTCTCTCTCTTCCCCACCCCCACTCACTCTCTGTCTCTCTGAAAAATAAATATTAAAAAAATTTTTTAAATTAGTTTTGATGAGATTTAAAAGGAGCAAAAAAAAATTTTTTTTTGAGAGAGAGAGAGACAGCGTGAGCAGGGGAGGGTCAGAGAGAGAGGGAGACACAGAATCCAAAGACAGGCTCCAGGCTCTGAGCTAGCTCTCAGCACAGAGCCCGACGCGGGGCCCAAACCCATGAACCGTGAGATCATGACCTGAGCAGAAGTCAGATGCTTAACTAACTGAGCCACCCAAGCACCCCAAAGACAAGCTATTTAATACCAGATGGGAATTCTACACTTGACAAGTATTGTAACATGAAATGAAAATTTCACTAGAGCAACTCAATATTAGATATAAACTGGCAGAAGAAAATATTACCAAACTTAAAAGATAAATATAGTGCAATCTAACAGGAAAAACAAATGGAAAAGAGCATCAGAAAAGCTGGACACAAGCATACCTACATATATAATGGGTGTATGAGAAGAGAAATAATGTAGTAAAAAGTTACAGAGTAACAACCAAAAATAAGGTTAACAAACTGAATTTGATGACAGTTTCTATGCTCTTTATAACAATATACAGCCTTCAATCATTTTTTAAATCTGATTGTCTCACTAATTCATCAAAAAATTTTTTCATCAACATTTACTATGGGTCAAGGTAAAATTCTGCAGATACTGAAACCTGTAGCTCACCATACTTTATTTAACCTATTGCCTACTATTACTTAGAATGATCATCAACTATTTTATAGTTTATTTTGTAGTTTGTATATGTGCATCTTAATAATAGAGTTTTATCTGGGTTTATATCTGTTTCTTTTTTCTTTTTTTTTTAAACTAGGTTCCATGCCCAACATGGGACTTGAACTCATGACCCCAAGATCAAGAATCACATGCTCTACCTACTGAGCCAGACAGGCACCCTTGCTTTTATATCGGTTTCTTTTTATGTTTTCTTATTTTTCAGAGAGAGAGTGTGAGTGGGGGAGGGGCAGAGAGAAAGGGGGACAGAGGATCCAAAGCAGGCTCTGCACTGACAGCGGCAAGCCTGATGTGGGCCTCAAATTCACAAACTGTAAGATCATGACCTGACCTGAAATTGGGCTCTCAACTGACTGATCCACACAGGCACCCCTATATCTGTTTCTTAAGAATTTCTAGAATTTGCATTTGTAAGTCAAACATCAGATATTAAACACCTACAATATGCCAGTATTGTTCATGTAACTTGTGGGAATATAGCATTAAAGAGACATCACTTCTATACCTTAACTTGTTATAACTGACCATGTAAATATAAACTATGACTAGGACTAAAACTATGGTAGGGTATGGTAAAGATTATTAAAGAAATCAATGTCCCTTTGTAGTTGTTGAAAAGGGATATAATGGAGACAAACCCAAGGCATTAAGGTTTTGCTTAACTTACACTAAAGCCATGGTTTGTCAGAGTTCCCCAAAAACATCCTCAAAATTTATGATTTGCTAGGACTTACAGAATTAAGGAAAATGGTGGTTATGAAAGGATGTAGTTTAAAATCAGCGAAGAGAGAAGTCACATAGGGTGAAGAGCAGGACAAAACTAGATGTGAGCTTCTACTGGAATCACACAGATTCCAGTTCTCCCAGAAACAATTTGTAAGAACACATATGAACTGAGCCATGGAAGCTCACCTGAGCCTTTGTGTCCAGAGTTTTTAAGTTTTTTGGTATAATTAAAAAAATACTTTTATTATTTTTTTAAGTTTATTTATTTTTGAGAGAGAAGGGAGCGAGCAGGGGAAGGACAGAGACAGAGAGAGAGAGAGAGAGAGAGAGAGAGAGAGAGAATCCCAGGCAGGCCCCACACTGTCAGCACAGAGCCCAACGTAGGGCTCGGAACTCAAAAACTGTGAGGTCATGACCTGAGCCAAAATCAAGAGTCAGTCACTTAATTGATTGAGCCACCCAGGTGCCCCTCAAAAAAGCTTTTAAAGGGAGGATATTCTAAGGGCTCCCAGCTTATCTCACAAGAGCTGGCTAAGGGCCATTCCTTTCTTTGGAAAGTACAGAGTTTATGTACTCCAAGCCCACTAAGTTAATTTTTACTGCACCCAAGTGATATCCATGGAGGCGAATGGAATTACTTACTAACCTTTATGCTTTAGTATATTTTGGTAAATTCTAGATTTCTAACTTTACAGCAAATTACTCATGCTAAGATTTCACTCCATAATGAAGTAATTCTGAACTACACAGGCAAGAACCAGAGTTAGAACTTGCTTTGTAGTAAGAAGAATGTGGATTCCAAACTCACCTCTGCCACCTTATTCTGCATGTGTTTTAAATATTTTTTCTAATTGAAACATAAATGCAAATTATGCAAACAAAATTCCGTTTGTTTTTAACATGTATATATACCCATTAACCATCACACACATAAGAAAAAGCATATTTCCTTCCAGTCATTACCAACTTGCCCTCCCTACCCTCAACAAAGGTGACCACTGTTCTTAACACTATTAGGATAGATTAGTTTTAATTAGATTCATGTAAAAGAGGTTGATAAAAATTGTGATTTTACATAATATCACGTACATTTTTATCTGGCCTCTTTTGCTTAATCTCACATTTATGAGAATCATCTACTGTTGTTTGTGCTATTTATCATTAGGTAATCTTCCATAATAATAAATCCTATTTTATCTTGCTCTACCTTTAAAAAAATTTTTTTTATAGTTTATTTATTTTTGAGACAGAGAGAGACAGAGCACGAGTTGGGGAGGGGCAGAGAGAGAGGGAGACACAGAATCTGAAGCAGGCTCCAGGCTCTGAGCTGTCAGCACGGAATCTGACGCGGGGCCCGAACCCACGAACCGTGAGATCATGACCTGAGCTGAAGTCAGACACTTAACCGACTGAGCCACCCAGGCGCCCCTACTTTTTTTTTAAGTAACCTCTATTCTCAATGTGGGGTTCAACTCATGACCCTAAGATCAAAAGTCACATGCTCTACTGACTTGAGCCATCCAGGCACACCTGTACTATTTTTTGATGGACGTTTATGTCATTAACAGATGGAGGCTTAAATAACTGAGCCACCCAGGCATCCCTCTACCTTTTGATTATTATGAGTTAATGGTGCAAAGAATATTCATGTTCAAGTTTTTGTGTAGAGATACATCTTCATTTCTATATGCCTACCATTTGAATTGCTGTATCATATGGTAACTCCATTTTGAACATTTTGAAAAATTGTCAGACTTTTCCAAAGCAATCACACTATTTTTAATCCCAATCAGCAGTTGTTATGGGGGTTCTGATTTATCCACATCCTCCCAATACCTGTTAAAATCTTTTTCTTTGTAGATATAGGTAGGTAGTAGGTATAAAATAGTATCTCATTGTAGTATTTTACTCTAAAATGTATATATTTTTTAACTTTTTTAACGTTTTATTTATTATTGAGAGACAGAGAGAGACAGAACATGAGCATGGGAGGGGCATAGAGAGGGGGAGACACAGAGTCTGAAACAGGCTCCGGGCTCTGAGCTGTCAGCGCAGAGCCCGACGCAGGGCTTGAACCCACAAACCATGAGATCATGACCTGAGCCAAAGTTGGACACTTAATCGACTGAGCCACCCAGGCGCCCCTAAAATACATTTAAATAAGATTTGCCATTTTAAACATTTTTAAGGTTATAATTCAGTGGCATTAAATACAGTTAAATTGTCATGCAACCATCACCAGAACTTTCTCATCTTCTAAAATGAAACACTGTTCCGATAGTGACACTCTTTGATTCCCTTTTGTTTTCCTTTTGGGTATGTTCTGTAGTATCCTGTGTGTGGTTATCATGGGAAATATATATTCTAAAGTATAACAATCTATTTTAAATTGACATCAACTTTGTTCACATACAAAAACTCTATTTTTCAGTTCTACTTTCACCCACTTTAGATTAATGAAGTCATGAAGGTACTTTTTTTTTAAATAGGCTCCATGCCCAACATGGGGCTTGAACTCATGACCATAAGATCAGGAGTTGGATGCTCCTACCAACTGAGCCAGCTAGGTGTCCCATGAATTAACATTTTTATGTACTGGGTACTCATTAATGTATATAACTATTTTTTATTCATTTATCTTTTATATCTGTAGAAAACAAAAAGTGGAGTTACAAACCAAAATTACAAAAATAATGGCTTTTATGTTTTCCCTATGTATTTTCCTCTACTGGAGTTCTTTATATCTCCATATGAGTTTGAGTTACTGTCTGGCTCCCTTTTGACCTGAAAGTCTCTCTCTGACATTTTTTGTAGAGAATGTCTAGTGAAAATAAACTCTCAGTTTTTCTTTATCTGGGAAGTCTTAATTTCTTCCTCATTTTTTAAAGGCTAGTTTTGCCACGTACAAATTTCTCAGTTGACAATGTTTCTTTTAGCGTTTTAACTTTTTTTTTTTTTTTAAGTAATCTCTGCCCGACATGGGGCTTGAATTTACGACCCCAAGATCAAGAGTTGTATGTTCTATGGACTGAGCCAGCTGATGCCCCTTTTTGTATTTTAAGTGAATCATCCCATTGGGGCACCTGGCTGGCTGAGTCGGTTGAGTGGCTGACTATTGATAATAGCTCAGGTCATGATCTCACAGTTTGTGAGATTGAGCCCCGCATTACTGCAGAGCCTGCTTGGGATTCCCTCTCTCTCTGCCCCTTCCCCCCTTGCATGCACATACTCTCTTAAATAGGGGCACCTGGGTGGCTCAGTCGGTTGGACATCAACTCTTGATCTCAGCTCAGGTCATGATCTCTCTGTTCATGGGTTTGAGCCCCAAGTTGGGTTCTGTGCTGACAATGCAGAGCCTGCTTGAGACTCTCCCTCTCTCTCTCAAAAGTAAATAAACATTAAAAAATATTTTAAAAAAATTCTGTGGTCATAAGGCTGTCCTAAGGAAGTGGTTAAACATGTGGATTCCAGGGAGTGGGCCCAGAAAGTCTGAATCTGTGAGGAGGGGGTGCCTTGGGCCTTCCTTTTCATTCTTCACTTGGCATCCAGGGAGCACTCAGACACACATCATCCCATGGCCTCTGTGCTCAGAGTGCGGTCCACAGACCCGCCGCATCTCTGGGAGCCCGATGGCAATGCAGAATCTCAGGCCCTGCCCCCAACTGGTGACTCAGGACCTGCATTTTAACAAGATCCCCAGAAGACTGGATCACCCAGGCTGTCCCTCAGCCTAGGGTTTGCTGCAGGCAAAATGCAGGCACAAGGACGCAGTAGGTGCTCTCAGGTTTGCTGCCTCCCAACCCTCTACCTACCCCGCCCCGTCTCAGAAGGTAGGTGTTAGTGATTGGTCCCCCAGTGTGGAGGCTATATTTTTCTGGACTGGATCTTGTGCGACTTCCTGGCTCTGCTGTAACAAAGCACAAGCCAGGTGGCTTCACTACAGAAATGTATTCTCTCACCGTCCCAGATGACAGTGTCTAAAATCAAGGTGGTGTTGGGGCACTGGGTGGCTCAGTCGGTTAAGTGTTTGTCTTTGGCTCAGGTCACATTCTCATGGTTCATGGGTTCAAGCCCCACACATCAGGCTCTGTGCTGACACCTCAGCCTATAGCCTGCTTCACATTCTGTATCTGCCTATCTCTTTGCCCCTCCACCACTCATATTCTCTCTCTCAAAAAATAAACATTAAAAAATTTTTTTAATAAAAAAAAAACTTCATAGAACCAGCTTTCAGTTTCATTTATTTTTGGGTATTTTTCATATATGATATCTTTACTCTTCTTTTCACAGTGACTTAAGGAGGGAGGTTAAATTTGACCTAGATATTTAGTTTGAATTACAGGCACTTTAAATTGTAAAAGTGTTCCTCTAATCATTAATTGCATGTCATAAGTTTTGAAATGTTGTCTTCATTTTATTATTCACAAATTGTTTTCTAGTTTCCTTTTTCATTTTTGATCTCTATTGATTATTCAGAAGTGTTTTGTTATAAATTCCACATTTTTGAGTTTCCCATTTTACTATTATTTATTTCTAATTCCATTATGGGTAGACAAAACTCTTTTTTACTGTTTCTATTTTTTTTAATTTATTAAGGTTTCTGTTTTAGCCTAGCATATAGTTTCTTGTGGAAAATGTTCCATGTGCATTTGAAGAATGTATATTTTGCTATTGTTGGATAAAGTGTTTTATAAATGTCTGTTAAATCTAATTGGTTTATAGTGTTTGTTGCTTATAGATTTTTCTGTTTCCTTGATCTTCTCCCTAATTATTCTATCCATTATGAGCATAGGATATTGACGTCTGTGGACACTTTGCTGAATTGTCTTTCTCATTTCTGTCAGTTATTTTAATTGTGAAAATATACATAACAGGATTTGCTGTTTTAATCATTTTACAGTATACAATTCAGTGATATTAAGTACATCCACAATGTGCAGCCTTTACCATCTAGATGCAGAATTTTTCATCATCCTAAAGGGGAACTCTGTCTCCATTAAGATATCACTCTTCACTGCCTCTTCCTCAACCCCTTGCAACAGCTAATTTTTCAAAATCTACAGTTTTATCTATTTTAGGTATTTCAAATAAATGGATTAATATTCATATAAATGGGATAATAATAATTGAAAGGCATTTGTGTCTGGCCTCTTTCAAGTAGCATAATGTTTCCAAATTTCACATGATGTAACACATCAGTAATTCTTTCCTTTTAATGGCTAATATTCCATTGTGTTGTGTTTTCTTTTGTGGCCTAGTGTATGATCTGTCCTAGACCATATTTAATTTGTACTTGAGAATATGTATTCTGGTATTTGGTGTTGTGTTTGGTGTATGTCTGGGATGTCCAGTTAATTTATAGTGTAGCTATACTCTCCTGTTTCCAAATTATCTTTTGCCTACTCCTTCTATCCATTATTGAAGTTGGTTTATTGAAGTCTCAAACTTTATTGTAGAACTTTCTGTTTTTCCCCTCAATCCTGTCAATTGTTGCTTCATCTATTTTGGGGCTTTTTAAGGCATATATGTTCATAGTAGTTGTATCTTCTTGGTGGGCTGACCCTTTTATCAACATATGAGATGTTCCTTTGTTTCTTGTAAGACTTTAAGCCTATTTGGTCTCATATTAGCATAGCCATCCAACTCAATGATGACTACCAGTATGCAATACATTTTTATATCCACATATTTTTCAACCTATTTATATGTTTGGATTTGTTACCAGTTTATTGTAGATTGAATACAGTTGTACCATATTTTCTATCCATTCTGCCAGTCTCTGCATTTTAGTTGAAGAGTCCAATCCATTTGCATGTAAAGTAATAACTGAGGGTGACTTTTTACTTGTTTTCTATATATACTGTGTCTTTTGTGTTTTAAAAAAATTTTAATGTTTATTTTTGAGGGGGGGGGCAGAGAGAGGAAGACACAGAATCTGAATCAGGCTCCAGGCTCTGAGCTGTCAGCACAGAGCCCAGTGGGGGCTCGAACCAACGGACTTTACCTGAGCCAAAGTTGGATGCTTACCTGACAGAGCCACCCAGGTGCCCCTCTTCTGTGCTTTTCTATCCCTAATTAATGACTTCCTTTCTGTTCCATTGATTTTTTTTGTAGTTTACCATTTGATTCCTTTTTTATTTCCTAATCATACAATTTAGTTATTTTATTATCATTTATCCTGTATATTTCAATTAAAAAATTGCATCTGTGAAGAACTAGTTTGAAATAAAACCAACTATATTCAGGGGTCCCAAGACCACTCTTAGGTTCAGTGATTTTCTAGAAGGACTCACAAAAGTCAGAAAAGCTGGGGCATCTGGGTGGCTCAGTCGGTTAAGTGTCCAACTCTTGATGTCAGCTCAGGTCATAATCTCATGATTTGTGGGATCGAGCGCCTCAAGGGGCTCCATGTTAAAATAATGGAGCCTGCTTGGGATTCTTTTTCTCTCTCTCTGTCTCTCTCAAACATTTTTTTAGCATGAGCTTTTTTCTCTTTTTAAATGTTTAGTTTTGAGAGAGGGAGCGAGCGTGGGGGAGGGGCAGAGAGAGAGGGAGAGAGAGAGGGATCCCAGAAACACTCTGTGCTGACAGTAGAGAGACTGATGTGGGGCTCGAACGCATGAGCATGAGATCATGACCTGAGCTGAAGTTGGACGCTTAACCGACTGAGCCACCCAGGTGCCCAGTAAACAAACATCTTTTTAAAAAGTCAGAAAAGGGGACGGGAGGGCAAGATGACGGAGAAGTAGGGAGCTCTATAATCTGCTCCCGCCCGCATGGATTGAACTGAGAAGGACTGAAGGGATAATACTCAGATGTGCAAGTTGGGGAAAGAAGAAACAGACGCCAGAGAGAAGACAACCTCAAAGATGCCTGAGTGAGTGATTGTGATCTGGGAAATTGGAGGACAGGTGGGTCCTGGTGGTGCAGGGGGACGGAGCCACAACCCAACACAGGGAGAGTGCGCTGGGCCCTGGAGAGACAAGGGGAAAAGAAAGAGAGACTGAAAACGCTCATAAAACCATCTCTAAAAAAGGAGGAAAAACTCGCCCCCGGACAGAGATACACATGTTTCCCCATATATAACTGCTGGGCGCGGGGAGAGAAATCCATCACATCTGGCTGGCGAATTCTTCCTTGGGCGCAGCGGCAGCGACCTCCATTCCAAGCGGCACCACTAAAGGTGGCGGCACACATAAAGGTGGCGGAGGCGGCAGCGGCTGCACCACCTCCAGTGCAAGCCGGGCTGGGAGGCCAGCTGCCAGTGGAAGTGCATCTCATCTCTGGTGGCAGTGTTGAACTGCATGGACTAGGATTTGGAAATGAGGCAGAGCTTGGAAAATACAGTTTGGCTCGCCCGCGGCACAGGGAGATTGGACTCAGAAGAGTGGCTTGCAACGCTTGGTTCGAGCAGAGGTTGAAGCGCTGCCATTCTTCTCCCCGCAACCACCAAGGCGGGGCCTCGGAGAGCAGCCCCCGAGACCTGACCTGACGCGAAACCACGCCCATCCGCACAGGAGAGTTGTCTTTTTTTTTTTTTCCTTTTTTCTTTGCTTCTCCTTCTTTTCTCCTGCCATCCAGATATATTTCCCTTAACATGTTCTTATCTCTCCTCTTTGCTGGTTATATGCTTTTAGACTGTGCAGAGTCTTGCTGTCTCTGTCCCCACCTTGTTTTTGTTTTTTTTGTTTCTTTTTCTTATCGCTTTTCTTCTCTTCTTTCCTTTTTTTCTTTCCTTTCCTTTTCTTTACTTCCTTTCCCCTTTTGGCTTGCTTGCTTGTTTGATTTGTCTGTGCGTTTGCGTGCTTTTGTTCCCTGTATGCTAGTCTGTTTTCCTTTTCAGGGTTACCTCAAGAAACAAGCCAAAGTACACATGGTGGAGAGTCCCAAATATCACTGACTAGGGAAGTAAAATAATCAAAGGCATAACAAGAGAAACTGAGAGACACAATTAAAAGAACACTCTGAAACGACAGGCACTGGAGTGTCAATGAGCCTCTGTTAATAGAGCAATAGTAACAGGTACACAGTGCATAACGAGCTTTTAAAACTGACAAGGGACAGAAAGCTAGCCAAAATGACGAAACGAGAGAACCCTCTAAAGAAACTCCAGAAGTCACAGCCACAGAACTGCTCAAAACAGATTTAAACAACATAACAACAAGAATTTAGAATAATTGTCATAAAATTAATTGCTGGACTTGAAAAAAAAATCAAAGAATCTATTGATACACAGACTAGGGACCTTCAAAATAGCTGTGACGAGTTAAAAAAGGCTATAAATGAGGTGCATAACAAAATGGAGGTAGCCACTGCACGGATTGAAGAGGCAGAGAGGAGAATAAGTGAATTAGAAGACACAGTTATAGCAAAATAGAAAGCTGAGAAAAAGAGAAATTGATACAGGAACACGAAAAGAGAATTTGAGAACTGAGTGATACAATCAAACGGAACAATATCCGTATCATAGGAATTCCTGAAGATGAAGAAAGAGAAAAAGGTCCTGAAGTGGTGCTGGATCAAATTATAGCTGAAAACTTCCCGAATATGGGGAAAGAAATGGACACTGAAATCCAAGAGGCCCAAAGAACCCCCTTAAGACGTAACTTGAATCGACCTTCGGCACGACATATCATAGTGAAACTGGCAAAATATAAACATAAAGAGAGACTTCTGG